>CAKNET010000108.1:0-66361 GCA_930272545.1 Sphaerostilbella broomeana | reverse complement strand
TTTTGTAGAAATCGGGTTACTAGATATAAGGATATTTGGATATAAAAGAACAGATGTTTTCCTTTGAAACAAAAAAAAGACAAGGACTTAATACAAAAATAAAAAATATATAAAATTCATTATCTCTACCAATTCTTATTTAATCTGAATTATTTTTGAAGATTAATAATCTTTATTTATTTATCTATTCTCGTCCATTTCACACCCACATCGGAGCAAATCTCATTTCGCCGACGTTTAGTTTAAAGCAGCAACAATATCATTCGGCGACAAACATGGCCAAACGCATGCTGAGGCTTACGCTACAAGATATAGAGGGTAAAATGGGTTACAGGGCTTTTGAAACTGAATCTGAGGATGTTGCTCACCGTTTTTATTCCGATCTCGGACCAGTGTCTAAAAATCTCTTTGATCGAACCAAAAAGGAATATTCAGAGTTTGCAAGAAGGAGATTAGCGGGCGCCCATGAAGAATTTTCGGCAGAAATTCTACCAAGAGTTGGTAAAGAGATTGTCAGTATAGTTGCTCTCAGCAACATCTGAGCTTTGTTCTCACATAGAAGGCAGACAATCAATGTTGCTGGTGATAGAGTGGTTATCAGGCAGCAACAGAGTGACCATATCTTCAGATTCACAGTCGACATTTATATAACACCCTCTATCTACATCCCGCTTATTCTGAATGATTTGGAAGCCTACCAGGTCGCCTCAACCGCACAGGTATGACCACATGAAAGCTCTGAATTGCAAATGATGATTAATGAATGCAGTTTTGTTCATCCCCACCGCAAGACAGTGTATCTCCATTTTTCAGACTTCCCTTGGAGATCCGTCATAAAATATATAAATTTGCAATTCCCAGAGAGAAGTGGAGCATTAGGGATATTGATGGGTTCGAGCGCAAAAACCTTCCTCGTGGCATAGGCGACCCCAGCGGGTTCTACTATCCTTTCAGGCAAAATCTTGGCATTTTACTAGTCAACAAGCAAACACGCATAGAAGCATTGCCTTTAGCATACCAGCAGGCACATTTTCAATTAGAAGATGTAGACGATGTCGTCAAATTTCTAATAGCAGTCGGCCGAAAAGGCCGCGATAATATTGAATCGCTAGAGTTCTCTTGGGAAAGCAAAGCTGCGTCAAGGGATAAGCAGGAAGCAGAGTCAGCTGACGATGACAGTCTCATAATGCCTGTCCTTCATGCCTCGACTTGCATCTTGCTCTTGAAAGGGTGTAGGAGAGTGCAACGTTTACGTCTTTATCTTGACGATGACATAGTTGAGCAATTTTCGGTCCACGCGTTTATGGCAGATCCTGGTATCAAAGCTCTTTGTTCCGTCCGGGGAATAGCAAAAGTTGAAGTATGGAGCTTATTAAATGGCCCCCTAGAACAATACGAAATTGCGAAGTTTCTGAGGGACATGATGGAAAGTCCAAACAGGCACTTTGAGTCGATGAGAGAGCATTGAAGAGTTAAGTGCGAAGGCGTTTATTGCCGTGCGTATGCTTCAATCTTCAATCTACACTGCATGCTACTTGTGTTCCTATGATACTAGGTATTCAGTTATTGCTTATCATCATGATCTAACGTCTTCAATTCCTTGTTTTAATTGCTAATGCGTGTTCGAACTCCCCCGTTCCCCCTGAATATTTGCTAACATGAGGATGTGGCTCGAATCAGGATGGTGTGGTACTATAACGACTTTCAGATGAATTATTAATTCTGTGATAATGGCATAATAATCCGAGGTTTGTGTAGAAATAGTGAAACGTCTACCAAGTTCTCTCAATCGACCGGTATTTTGATTCGATAAATGTGAAAAATGCGAGTCACGCAACTACTGGAAATGATTGTCGCATTAACAGCTAGCATTGAAAGCTAAATGTAGTAGGCACTTATCTTAAAGGGATATCTGACATTTATAGAATAATGTATTACTTAATGATTTATGTCTTCTTTCTATTGCAGATAGATAGGTATCCATCATATCACATCAGCCCTAATTCACTAAAAATGAGGGGAAATAGCCAGGCTAAGGCCGCCACTCGGATGAGTACATAATGTACCCAAATGCACAAGATTTTCACGCACTGAGGAAATGTTGGCTTGGAAGTTGCAAACTAACTTTAACCCTCATGCTGTTGCTAACGAATTAATTGCTGAAATGCCATTCTCTAGGGTAAGTGCTGACTAATCCACAAAGACTAGTCTCCGTAGTCCAGTAAAACCTACCTATTGCTAGGCTACCAACATTCTCTTTATAGGTATGTGATCCAGGACTCAACACTAATCCAATGCCAGAACTGGAAGAAGGCTCCAAAGCCCCTGACAAGCTCATCAACAGAGAGGATGGAAGAGCATATTGGGAGAGAACTGATGGAGATGTTAATGGGATGCTCGGCGGCATTCCCACACATGGAGGCTTTTCGTCCGTAAGCAAAATCGACCTCCAAGGCTCACGAACTTTCCTAGCAAGGTTTGGAATCGGTATCAAGAGTGGTCGTCATACTGTCTCCAGCACACTGGAGGGAGGGTCAGGGTCAGTATATATATACCCACAGATCGGCTTATGGACGCTCTACTGACTTTCTTCTTAATCGAATACTACAGGATTAGACGAGTGACTAAGGGTTTACTCCTCCCCGTCTCAGATCATATTGATGTGATTGAGCCTAATACGAAATTTACCAATTCACTACAGGAGACGGAGGGAGTGCGAAATATTTTTAACATCGGATTAGAGGATTGGCGCCCCAATCCTAATCTTAAATATAATCTCATCTAGATCCAATAGTGCTTAGGCCACCTGACAGATAAGCAACTCTTACATTTTCTCACACTCGCCAAGACGGTACTATAGCCGAGTTCCGGCTTGATCGTCATCAAGGAGAATCTCAACACAAGTGGTACAGACCTTTTCGACAGCACTGACAGTAGTGTCACAAGGCAAGTAAAACCCTCCTATGTTGTCGCACAATAACCACTATTCCGGCCACTGAAACCATTAACATAGTACCAGGCAAGACAGTAATTTCTACAGGATTTTTAAAGAGGCTGGCTTAACTCTCGTTAAGACTGAGCCCCAATGAGGGTTACCTGAACTTGCTCCTAGAAAGCTCTTTCCTATGCAAATTTACGCTTTGAGACCATGAGATGGAGGTAGGATTTATTCACCTTCATCCAGCATTAATTCGTCAAGGGAAAAGGAAATACTAGTCAAAACAGGAGCAACACGATAGTTGATGTGCACTCATTGCTTAGTTCGTTTCCTATTGGTGGAGAACGAGTTAGAACTAATATCATCCAAGAACATCAAATTGGTCAAGAAAGAAACGCTACCGAATGTGTCGGCAATAAGGGGGGGAAACGTAGAATATGTAGTATGACTTCCCGTACTGGACAACAACTCCGCAACAACAAGAAATCCGAGAGCGATTTTGCATCCGCAGGAAATCTTAAGAAACCAAAAACATTTGACTTCTATTAACAACAAGATAATGTTAATAAACTAGCTAACTTTCGTCGTCTAATGTTATAAGCAGTCCAAATTCTCCTATTCTAAAAATAGCATGGTCGTCCATCTTTAAATATGCATCCTGAGAGAATGCCTACATAATATCCTCCCCATTAAACCATTACTTTTTGTGGATTACTGAAAGATACCTAGATATATAAAATAATTAAAATGCTAAGCCACTCCAATGAGGTATCCCACTTAAAATACCATAACAGATTAAAATATTGTATAGCATCTTTCCTATTTTAGGGGTAGAATATTAGCTTGTCACGATGTGGACCCGGGTTCGAATCCTGGCGAGAGAGGATTTTTTGGCATTTTCTTGATTGAAATATTATCGATATCCTATTTGTCTTTTTACTATATCCTGAATTTATTAGCAAGAAGCATTAAAGAATTACTTAGCTGCAGTCATATGAGCTCAACGAATGCGATGGGGATGACATGGAAGGGTCGGGAGAAGAGCAATGAGCGTGTGTATTTGCACAGACTCTGACAACTACAACAGATAAATTCTATATTAACAAAAGTATCCCTAGTCCGTAGTTCTTATGCTGCAATGAATCATTTAGTCCTACAGTACAGGAGTTGTAGGATGCTTAAACTCATAAGGTCGGGTTCATTCCGCCACATATGACGTTCGTACTGAGTACTTAGAGGATGGAGGGGGCTCAAGGTCACCCATTCACGCCGCCCGCCATACTCTGTCTCCTATACAAAAAAGAGTGACCAGCTGACTGGCAACGTCTCCCAAATAACAAGCCCTATTATTAACTAGTAGGCATTCCCAAATTACTACAAAAAATTACCTAATACAAAGTGTCAGCACAAGCTTAGACGCGTAACTAACAAAACTTATTAACTATTCGCAAGACAATTCGTCACTAGTTTCTTATCTTCCATACAAGTATAAGAACTAATAACAAGTCTCTTGAGAATTATAAACAAGCGAAAATTAATAAATATTTTTTTAGGTATTGTTGAAGTACAGGTTTCCTCATTAAAATCATCAAAGGTATAAGCCCGTTTTCTTTCGATAGTTTTGTAATACACATTACGCAATACCCCAGTAGTCCTTCATAAAACAACATGCGTATCATTAGCCGCCATTAACATACTAAGATTATGACTCCAATGCTGCCTCTTGTATAACAGTTCGTATTCTAGTAAGTATTTCCCGCACTCCCACGAACCCTTGCATGAAAATGTAGGCTGTGATATGGATTAGCACCAGTCCCAATATCAAGTATAGTAATATTCCTCACTAATTAGTACTAGAAGCACAAAGCCAATGCAATATACAGCCACAGCTTCCTACGAGCCGACTTCCTTTTCATCCAGCCAGAAAAATAAGAACTGGCCAGTGAGCTTCCTTCCGATGGACACCCACCCAAGATAGAGCCTAGAAAATGCGACCAGGCCAAAGAGATGAGGTCCAAACATCAAACATCTCCGAGACTCATCAATTTACAAAGGGACGTTTGATACTGTTCAACAGCAATATTTCAATAACCATGATAACTGAGGAGATTCCGTACAAGTTGAATATAGCAAAAGGCTTGACCCATCCCTTGCTGAAAAGGTCGCTGACTAAATAGTAATTCTGTTAGAAGCGTTCATACGAGTTTGAACCAACAAAAAAAAAGGCGTCTTACAAGGCGTGCCGGAAACAGGGAGGGACAAGTCCCAAAGCAACTTTTTCCCAACTGGCGTTTCTGGTGACAGCGTTGTTATTCCCGCTTCCAGATCATACTGTCGTGAGATAAACCAGTAAATAACGGTGTTCACGAAAGAGAAAACGACTGTGGTTATGTAAAATATTGTAAAGTGAAACTATTTGCCTAGACTGGCCAAGTTGTTGGGCAGCGACATTAACTTGATGATCCAGCCCTTGATGCCTCCTTCATTATCCTCCGGGCTTGGGTAGGAGAGATGGGTGAATATCCAAGACTAGTATATCAGGCAATATCAGTAAACACCCCACTATAGAATCTTGTGTACGGTAACCCACAAACATGATAATGTGGTAAAGTAACACCAGAACAGCGCTAATCACAGCAAAGTCAAAAAAAAGACTCCATTTGGAATTTTCCATTTCCTCTGTGAGCTTATAGTCCCCCACTAAGAATACAATAGCAATCAGATATGCGAGTATGGTACCTCGAAATATCACAAGGATGTTTTGTGGAATAAAGCTCCAGGGGGAATGGCTAGCTTATAGAAAGGCTGGCTGTAATATATTCATGGTCAGAATCAGGTCGTCGTAGGTATTATAAGCACTCACATAGTCTTGCAAGACATTGGGTCTAGGAAGCCCACCAGAGGCCGCAAGCAGTGGTATTGTATCCATTACTTCCTGCCAAAAACTTTAAGGCTTCAAAAAGGTCTAACACAGAAGCACAATCTTTAGCAAAGTAATAAGGATACTAAGGCCAGCAGCACCATATAGTTATGTTACAGGGCAGAAGATGCAATAAAGGTAATGAGCTGTATGTGAAAGATAAGTTTAATCGTGCGCACCCATGGTTAGGGAAGTTTAGGTTGCTCACTATCCTTTAAAATTTCTCGGATAGTTATATCCAGCAAGGGTAGGAAGGCGGTATCATAAGAGCATTCGAGATGGAAAGAACATAAAGGTCAAGCTGGCCTTGGGCCCTAAGTATCTTATATTGATTATAAACAGCTTATTAAAAGAATCCACAGACAGTGATGAATAAGCTAAACCTCATCGTATAATGTGGTATTCTATTTCTACAAATATTGCATTTGACGCCTCGGCATTTGCCCCGAGACAACACAGTTGACAGTTAGCAGTTGTTCCATAACATTTACTCCTGCTTACTAGCCGCTCCCTCCTTCTGCATACTTTCGCATCCTGTGACCTTTCCAGCTACCTCTTCGACCTTGCCATAGCCCTGGTTGGGGTCTCTCTGTTCGCTAGCTCGCTGCATGGTGGCTCGAGCCGCAGCTTTATCTTGTTCGCCTGAAGATGTCTAGGCGTGAGAACCGCTGACACTACCTATCGTTGACTTGAAGTTATAACGGTTAGTATTCAGCTATAATGATGATGATGAGATAGAAACTTGCCCTAGACTTACCTCAGCAGCTCCTTTAACGTATTGAACATGGCCTCCTATAAGGCTTGGTTGTTGCTGGTTGCTGTTGTTATTGCTGTTATTCTCCATATTGAGTGGCGAGCTGTTTGTGCGATACCGAATTGTATGGTAATAATGCAGATGTATAGGAATAGGGATTATAGTTTATAGTTGGATTCTGAGGCAGATCTTGATGAATGAATAAGAATGTATCTTTCTTAAATACTAATGTGACCGATCTCAAGCACTACTAATGACATCGTCATCGTCATCATCGACTGCGATCTTTATGACATCAGTTCCTGCAATTCGACTTACACAGCTCAAGCTGGATGGTGGGTTGGCGGTACGTACCGCATCAGACTCCCAATCAAGCTGTGGAACTAAAGGTAGGGCGAGCACAGCAACATCAAGCTTCGCATGGTCCTCTTTGACTTGTCCGTCTCAAGGAGCGCGACGCGTGTGGCCACGGTAGCGTTGTTGCTCCGCGGGCCTACGCTCTTTGCTTCGTCTCTTGAAAGTCCAAACGTTGGAGCCATACTAACCGTATGGCTACATCGTTTCCTTGGGCCTGCGACAGGGCAAACGCGATAGATTTCCGATCAACGAACGGAATTGCACGTGTTTCTCCCTTGTCGCTCCGGTCCTTGGATGCTGCTCGCGGTTGTTGAAGGTCCCCAGACCTTGCGCGTCCGAGCCGTCGCAGACAACGGCTTGCACCGCTGTCGGTCTTGGTAGCCTGATTACTGGATGCGGATCATGGCGCCGGGTAACAACCAGGCGCCGGCTTCAGCAACGTGCGACACTAATGTATGCAAATCGCGCAAATGACGGAAAACCCGAATTTCCCGATTTGTTCAATTAACCGCATTTTAATAATACCGTTTTATAGAATTATATAAACTCAATAAAAAAAAGGAATTAATTAATAAGCTGGTCTTCGCTTTATTGAGTGGACGGGGTGCTTGGTGCTCGTGGCCCCATGTTAGAAACCAGCTCTGCCTCATCGTGACCCATCTCCAGCGTAGTTTTATCCGCCTGCTTGTCTGCATGAGACCTTTCTACATGATAAGAACGCGAAAGCATAATCTCTCCACGGCCATTATGGTAGGATACGCTCTTTTGCTGAAAGTATGAGGAGCCTCTCGTCTTTTGGATGTAAAAGGCATTAATAGACGGAAGACAAGCGCAAATCAACCAATTCCAACCTCGGCATTGCTTGGAGAAAGTCAGCTTTGGCTTAAAATTCATCTCAGTCCGTAAGACACTTGAACTTACCCTGACAGGATGACTTTGATAAACATCATAAGGGCAGAGTTCGCTTATTCCTGGGTGTTCTTAAAGCCTACGACGGTGTATGGAAACAATCGTCCAGATGGGCTGACAAACTCAAGTTCATGGCTAAGGCTGTCTAGCTGAACCATGCACCGACGTGTTCATCGATATGAACCAAATCGCTTAAATCACTTAAAATGTTAATTGCTTCTACTCAAATTTAATAACAACTTTACCCTGCCTGCCTCGTTGGCTCGCACACTTCCAAGCCTCCGCTGCGTCTTGTGCGTCAAAAATCGTCACCGGCAATAGCCGCACTTTACCATCGCCAATTAGCCTGCCGGCCCTGTCCAACTCCTTTCCTGAAGCCGTCACGATGACGTGGATTTACTTAACACCGGGGAACTCAGTTGCCTCTTTCGCCTCACACCTTTCAAATTCCCAGTCGGGAATTAGATCAACGAGAGTTACAATCACGCCGTCCTTCTTCAGCGCTGACCAGCCCTTCTTGAGCATATCACCTCCCGCAGTATCAAACGCCACATCCATATCCTTGACGCTGCCCAACCAATCCGCCATCAAAATAAATCACTAATCGCCAATGGATACCTAAGCAGCCGAAGAAACAGCGAAGGATATTGTGGATGCATATTCTGACAGTATCAAGACATCAAGGAAGAAGAAATGTGAATGAAATGTCGTAAGTGTAAGTTACGGATTATGAATTATGACGATGATAAATTAACACGTTGGCCAACGGTGATAAATATAAGAGGGATTGGCGCAAAGGAGTCTTGAGTTTACTTGAAAACATAAAAATAATCATATTCTATAAGGTATTTGGCTTGAATTTGTTGCTCGTGTTAAGATAGCATGTAACAGAGCGGTGGTAGTAGGCGATGCTATCGCAAACGCAACAAATAATAGATGCGAGGCAATACTCAAATCTTCGAGCCACACACTAGGCAGCGAGCTATCTCCGTCCAGTGCGTTAGTTAATAACATCATCAATACATTCATTGGATAAGATTTATTATTAATAACTTAATTAGTATATAACTCTGAGAAGTTCTCTATTTAACCCTATATTACTCTAGCTACCGTGGTAGTTGTATATTAAAATTTAAGTACTATCTCTACCCACTCGTTTTTCTTTTCGCTATATTTCGCAATCTATTATCCGCTAACTCTTGTTTTACTAAATTACTAAAATTATTCATATATTATACACAGTCTCTATAAACAAAAGCAAAAGACTTATATTTTCATATCTTCAAATACCTTGCGCAATATGTCAAGTCATGGAAGAGCCCAAAATATAATCCGGGATGCTGAAGAAGGCGAACAAACGTGCCTTTCTGATACCTTACTTAGGCTTCAGCAGCAGCTCAATGATTCTTCTTTCTATATTTTGTATTATCCAGGTCGGCCTTTATTATCTGGACCTATAGCACCCCATATTGGAGATCAGCCGTGTCTAGTGCTACACTTAGTCTTCAATGGCCAGTGGGAGCTAGCAAACTTCATCAAGGCAACTAGTGCGTCAAATCGTCAAATCTTCTGCGCCTTCTCTGAGATCAGCGAGGCTCAGTGCAGGCTTCCAAGCAAGAAAATCGGTCGATGCTCTTTGGTATTGATTTTAAAGAAGAGAAGTGATTTGACAGTGACAATGTCTCCTGATCAGGCCGGAGCATGTATATGGACTCTTCTTGGAGTTCCGAAGGTATCAAATGAAAATTCACCTTTTTTGGCTATGGAAGTGTTGCCTGTGGCTTTATTCGAGCAGTGGTGTTTTACCAGACGTACTTCTTTAACAAAGGTGTTCAATTGGCGATAATAAATATATATTTTTATGGTGGATATGTACATATACTATCAACATTCATATTTCAAAATTGAGTAGTTGTGGGAGTATGTCCTTTTTAAAGATATATATCTGTGTTTATATTGAGTGTCAAATTTATATTGATCTTCGATCGCTTATCACGAAACTCGCGAAAATCATTATCGTGACTCATGCGCGAAAAGACGTTCATGTCCGTCCCAATCCACGATCAACTGTAATCATAGGGCATTAGGAGAGTAAGGGCTTGTTTTATCATTAGAAAAGTCAGAAGAACTGCCCCATAACGCCATGGGTTTTAGCGTTGCCATCAAGCAAGTATTGAAACGATTGCGTAGGATGCCGAATTAGCCAAGATTAATGAGGGAGTGTTGCTATTCGCACAGTATGATTTTGCTAAACGTATAGTAATAATCACGTGTGGATACCTAAATCGTTAAGTGCCGATGTCCGCGCAAGCCAGTTATTGCAAAGCTATAAGAAATTATTATTTAAAATATTCTATATATAAATATAAAATCTATATAATTCTAGTGCTTGTTTTGCTGTTCGTTCAGTAAATTCGCATAGACAATCATCGAATGCTAGTAACCCTATCATCGTTCTAAGCGGCGGCACTTTCCCTAACGAGGCTCTTCTGAGAGCTACCAAAGACCGATAACTTTGTAGTTTACACTCAAGTAGACAAAATCGCCGAAGTTAGCAGGAGGGCTGCCCTGGGAGTAGTGAACTCGCCGCGAGGGCGGCGGTAGTGTGTATAAACGACCTGTCACTACCATAATGATTCGGTTGGTTTGCATCAAACGTATCACCTGCTTTTCGATAGTAATTTATAAAACGACTATTACAGTCTTGTGCAAAATGCCCTTCCGCTTTTTAAATATTTCCTCTTTAAGTAAGTGGTGGAAAGATACTTGAGAGTACATAGTCAGTACCAGAAAAGCCAAAAGTGGATGGTTTTAGTCTATGTAATTCCTGGTAAAGAGGGTCCTCGTACTAGTGATCAAGTACTTCAAGGTTCCTCATATTTATTGGTCAGCTGCAACAGTGCGACCCGCACATGCTGATACCTTCAGAAATCTCGCCTCCTTTGCTACCCCTGATTAGTGTGATTCTCGCTTGGTTATACAGCTAATAACATACCAATATCTTATAGAGGTTGCATTAAAAAAAATAGAGTCTTAATTTCAAGCCTCATTCTAAAACAATCTCAATCTCTGGTATCTGTTGCAGGCGCTTTTCAATACTTCGTTGCGAGCAAAGTCTCTAGAAAGCACCTTTCAATGACAATGGGCGGGGCTTGGAAATCAGAAGGAGGCAATGGAAGCCCAATCACGTGCTGTAGGGTCGTTCCCCTACTCCCCAGCCACTCTCCGGTAACGTCATTGCCAGTCGTGTCTAAGAGCTGGATTGGCCTTCTCCTTACTCTCATCTTCTTGGCTTGATTGACGTACCCGGTAGTGGTTTTACCGTGTTGTCAATTGGGTAAGGCGATCGTTCCGATCTTGGAGCCGACCTTGTGAACACGCGTAAAATCCGCCTATTCGTCTTGTCCGTGTCGAGAAGCTTGACGCGTGCGGCCACGGTAGCGTTATTGCTCCGCGGGCCTGCGCTCTTCGCTCCGTCTCTTGAAAGCCCGAACATTGCTGCCCTCTGTGATTTGTATGGCAACATCGTTTTCCTAGGCCTATGGCCAGGCGAACGCGATAGATTTGCGATCAGCGGAATTACTGGCGTTTCTCCCGCGTCGCTCTGGTCCTTGGACGTTGCGAGCGCAATTTCGGAGGCGATCTTCGATCACGACTACCGAAGCTGCTCATGGCTGCTGAAGGTCTCTGGACCTTGCGCGTTTGGGCCGTTGCCGACACTGGCTCGCGCCGCTGTCGGTCACGGTAGCCTGATTACCTGATTCCTTGGATGCGGATCAGGGCACCGGGTACGAACTAGGCACTGATTGTAGCAACGTGCGACAAAAAGTGAAAAAAACTAATCTTAGCATGTTGCTTTCAAAATTTACTTTTGTCTAATTTGATTTGAATATTTTAGAATTTCATAAAACTTATTAATTTTATCTATATTTATTTTCTTAGGTGTTTCTTTCGTTGCAGTAGCTACACGCCTATAGGGTAGTTGCATTTAAATAACGCTGCAGCAATGAAAGTTGCTACAAAAAATTTACTTCTCGCGAGGGCGTAACCATGCCAGATGGCACACAAGAAGAAGGCAAATCAATGAACAGATCAAGCTAATAATCATCAATTGCATGACCCCGGTCAAAGTGCTGTATCTGACAATAGCCTTGCTGACGACGATGACTTGTTTATTAACCAGGCGAATTACGATGTACTAAAAGCGCCAGAGCGATGGCAGACAGGCCTTCCGCCGTGAGGCTGCCCAACGGGATTAGGAATAATGACGCTGAGCAGTTGGGAGAAACCAGTGTAATTTGTAGCAAAAGAAATACTTGACGCTATTTGCAACGGGTAACAATTTTTTTTCCGACAGAGGACTTTTGGGTGTCCATTTTTATTGGGGGAAATTACCCTACCCTAGCCAGCAACTAAAATTCGCGTAGAAAAGCCTCGGCTCATAGCCTCTAGAATAGACAAGCAATCGATTTTCCGCCTTCAACAACGACCCGTACGTTAAAATTGTCTGTGCCAATCGATCAGTCTGTGCGCTCGGCAGTGTTTCTTGCAGTTTAAGATGCCTACGAATTGGCTGCTAAGGAAAACGCTGCGAGCTCTCGCGACGATGAAATCCGCGCTTTGAGCCCGGCATACAACAACTGTTCAACTGGCTACGAAAAAGAACGATTGACTACGCCTCCGTGGGCCCCGGCATTACTATTTTCCCTTCCTTTGTGTGTGTGTGTGTGTGTGGTTTGGGGTGCGTGGATTGCGGTGTGTGGTTTTCCCGGCAACAAACCATCACCAATTTATGCATTTAATGGAAGAGTGTTGCTATACCATAGACCTTTTTTGCTACCCGCACCATATATAGAATACATAGTGATTCTTATAGTTTTTATTAAGTATAAAATCAAGCCTAACCCTAGGTTATGTCTATCTAGTAAAAAAGATATTATACAGATATAAGATTAGTTATATTTTCAAGGTGTGTTATTCATTATTTTTAAATAGTGATTGCGTCCGTATATGATGAAACTCAATTTCTTTTTCCGGATCGAATACAATCAGTACTGGTTCGCTAGTGATAAGTCTTACGATCTTGTTGAACGCTTCTTGTGCGTCTGGCTTCCACATGAACTTGCGGTCTTTTCTCGTAAGTTTATGTAATACCCTTACTATCCTTCTGTAGTTTTTAATAAACTTTTAATAGTAATTAGCAAATCCTAAAAAGCTTTGTACTTCTTTAAATGTTTTAGGTATTTCCCATTCTCGTACTGCTTATACTTTCTTTAGGTCCATAGCAATTTCGCCTGGAGTAATAATATATCCTAAGAATTCTACTCTTTGCGTGTGGAACACACATTTTTCGGGTTCTACTAGGAGCTTGTTATCCTGTAAGGTTTGCAAGACCTTGTGGACGTGTTCCTTATGTTCTTGGAGGGTGTCCGAGAAGATTGGGATATCATCCAGATAGACTGCAACAAAGTGGTCGATGTATTCTTTTAAGACAATGTTGATTACTCGTTGGAACGTGGCTGGTGCGTTGGTCAGTCCGAATGGCATCACCAAATACTCAAATAATCCAAACTTTATTCTAAATACTATCATCTATTCGTGTCCTTTTTTAATTTTAACTAGAGCGTAAGCTCCTTTCAGATCAAGTGCTGTGAATTACTTTTTTGCTGTGGAGTCTGTCTCGTAGCTCCGTAATTAATGGTAATGGTATCCTATCCTTGATAGCAACTTTGTTCAATTATTAGTACTCGACACATAGCCTAAGTTTTCCATTTTTCTTAGATATAAACATAACTGGGCATCCGGCCCCTGACTTCGAGGGTCGGATATGTCCTTTCCTGAGTATGTCGTCTAGGCACTCCCTAAGTACTTTAAGCTCATTCCCGTTAAGGTTATATATTTTCTGAATACTATTCTAGTTTCTTTTTTCAGCTCTATGGTGTGATCCCATTGGCTATATTCTGGTAATCCTCCGTCAAGCTCTTCCTAATATAGCTTATGGTATTTCCGGTATTCTTCTGGGATTTTCGCTAATCGATCTTTTATTTATTCCCCCTCTAGGCTTTCTTTTTCTAATATAGTGTTGATTGCTCTTAATAAATTCCAAAGAACAGCAACGGTTCTTTTGTGTAGTTTGTTTCTTCCTTTTTCTCGTTTAATGATAGTTTTGATATTGTGTTGTTTATTTGGAGGTAACCTTTTTCTTGTTAAGCTCGCCCGAGGGTTCTTTTATGGATGCATCCTCTGTTTTTGCTGAGTCTTCGTGAAATTTTACTAATCTTCTTCTCTTCCGATGTATGGGTGAAGGTTCTTTTCGCCATAGAACCTGGCCTTTCTCCTAGTTGATATCAGGGTTATTATCCCGTAACCAAGAGTATCCTAGAATTAGATCAAACCGTCCGGTATCCATAAGATCACATGTCAAAGGGACCTTGCGTCCGAGGACTTCGATAACGAGGTAATCGGCCTTACTATCCATTATACCGCCGTTATACTAAAACGTCTGTCCTTCAATATATTGAAGTGGGTATGGTTGTATTTTCTTTCTCCAAGGTATCTGTAGGCGATTTATAGTAAATGGTGAGATAAAGTTGCCCGAAGCGCCGCTGTCGACTAAAGCAGTAACCTTTGTACCCTTAATTCCTATTTCTATCGTAATTTTTCGTCTGTCTTTTGTTTCAGTGGCATAGAGGGATTGAGTTTCTCCGAACTATACCCCTCTTACAGTCGGGTTATCTCGTTTTTTGTATGCTAGCATACTTCGCAGCTTTCTTCGTTTCTCGTTCCTCTGATTTTGTACTATTTCTGTCTATCATCCGCGTATCCTTGGTGCGTGATGAAATTAAACCCATGCTGGTATAATTCTCTCAGCATTGCGTTTATTTGTGTGTCTTCTTCTGGGTTGTTGGTCTGTCCTTCGACCGTATTTCCCAAGACGCCTGTACCATGTAATAGGTACATTTTTTCTTTCCTGTGTTTTTCACAGTGTTCGTTTCTGCATAGCTATAGTGCTTTGGCATGACAGTCCCGTGATTTCCTTGCCATATATTGCTATTTCTCTAATCTTTCCTTTTGGTGGCCTTTGTAGTGCGTGCTATCGCAGTCTTGTTCCCTACCTCCTAGTCTACAATGGTGGTAAGTTCGTAGGTGTGGTTGTAACAGCGCAACCTGGAGTTCCTGATATTCTATCAATACCCTCCAGTCAATAACGTTTTCTATCCAGAGGACGTTTTTTATCTCTGTATAAGCTAGTCTTTCAGGGAAGACTTCATATTTTGCTTTCTCTCGTAAATGCTTTATGTAACTATGTGTTATACAACTTGTCCATGATATCTGGTCATGTTCTGGGTGTGATGGATCGATATATTTGTTATCTTGATCAATTTCTTGATATCGTCCCATGAGTTGTAATGCCTGTTTTGTGGCGCAAAATCGAATCGCGATTTCTCTTCCCAGCTTCTTGTGGCTTTGTTGAATCAGTGAGTCCATAGTTCCCCTGTATTCTCGGATTTCCCTTAGACTGAGTACTCGTCCTGTAATTGCATGATCCAATTCTTCCAGTCTGTTTTTGATTTCTCCCCTGTGCTCATGCACATATTCCGTGATCGGGGGTTCTTCTTTGCTAGATTCTTCTGAGGAAGATGTCTCAGTGCCTGAGTGGTTTGCTAATGCCACTTCCAGCCCTAATTAGTTATCTGGGATTTCTGGACAGGGATTGTATCGTGGTAGACCTTCTAACCAGTCTTGGTAGTTTTCCCCTTCCATCATTTCTGAATCTTTAGGTGACGGAGGTTCTAACACATGGATATTTCGTGGTTCCTATACGTACCATCCTGATCCATCTTGCTTGACTTATAGACTAGGCAGTTATCGTCGTAACATGCCGTCTAGCTGAGTGACACATGGTCTCCTTCTTCCATTGCGTTGACATGTCGTCGTGGTTCTTCTACTTTTTTTCAGTCTACATGTCTTTCGTTCTTGAGTGGTTGTTTACAATTTCTCGCAAGGTGTCCTGACTTGTTACAATTATAATAGGTAATCCTTGACATGTCCTGTTTTTGCATCGTGTCTAGGTCCATTTTTCCTGGCCTAGTATTGTTGCTTCGTGCGACATAGTCTTGTCGTTTCTTAGATTGGTTCGGTTTTTGGCTTGTTCTGTTATAGTGAGGGGGGGTTCCTTGTCCCTTTCCTCGTCCTAGGTCCAAGCGCAACTGGTATTGCATGTTGTCAATCTCGACACATTTCTCAAAAAATCACCCAAGGCCGAGTTCAGCTCAGTTGAGCTTGTAGGCTTCTTTTTTAACTTCATCCTTGAGTCCAATATAGAAAGTGTTGATATGTGCAGCTTCTCCCCACTGGGTTTTAACTACATATTTCTTGTAGGTGACAACATAGTCCGAACATTTCCCTTTTTGGCGTATCCGCATAAGCTTTTCCTCTACTTCGCATTCTTCGCCTAGATCACCAAAGATTTTCGCGATTTCTCTTTCAAAGTGACCATAGTTTTCGCACATCTGTACTACCTCTTCGCTAGCTATTACTCCTGTTCCATGTAGTCACGCCAGGTTGGTTCAAACCATTCTAGCGCACTTCTTTCCAGACATCCAAAAGCAGCTTGGACACGGCTGTGTCCTGTTGCCAAAGTGCGCGGGAACTGTTCAATATACTGTCGGAACTGTATGAGGAAAGGTTTGAGTTTGCTAGTAGTTCCATCGAACGCCTTCGGGGTTCGGGTCTTAAGCGTAACACCGATTTCTGGGTCCTCACGTCTAGGTACATTGCTAAATAGTGAGTCATAGCGTTGTTGTAGTTGTTCAATCTGTCCTTGTTTTGTTTGAAACGCAAGGCGACTCTGTTCAAGTTCCGCTTGAAGCTAGATGTTAGTTTCATTGAAATGTTGGAGCTGTTCTTCTCGTAGTGCAAACGCAACATTAATCTGAGCTGCAACGTCGGCACGAGTTGGCGCGTCATCATAGGGTAGGTTTCCCAACAGAGCTAAACCCTTTCAGAGCGTATGGTTTATGTTGGTAGGAATAACGGCGACGGGTTCTAGCCAAGAGATTCTAAGTCACGATTCTAACAGAAGTTTATTCCATTTGAACAAGGGTGATCAGGTGTAATAACTAATTGTCTTAGTGAATGCAATTGTTAACGACTGACTCGTTAAAACTAAACTATCTAAAGAGCATAGATACTATTGACTTATATATACGGGATGCTCACCTGTGCTCACTTCTCAAAGTGAGCACTGGTGATCCGAGGTATCGCGCTCACCCATGCTCACTAGTCTAAGTGAGCATCTTTCTTATTAGCTCTTTTTCCTTAGTCATGAGCTTTTGATCACGTGACGTCGTGGCCTACTCATGTGGCCGTGTGGGTTGGGTCGTGACAAGATACTATTGATAATAGATTGGATTTGCTTTATTTGCTTCTAAGTATACCTTAATTAGCTGAGTCCTTAGAGTACCTAGCAAGATTACTACACCTCTCATTTCGAGACTTCTTAGTAAACCCTGAGAAACACAACAAGAACCTATTTTAGGTAGATAAGAAACAAACCCATAAGACAATCGCACTTCACTATCTATATATTTTAGACTTGCTTAAATAAGATACTTGCAGCGTTAAAGCTCCCAATACGCCTCGGTTAGCTATCGACGCCAAGATAATAAGTGCTCGTTTACCGCCAGCAATCTAGTATGCATATTTATATTGGGTCTATTATATATAGCAGGCAGAAACTTATTTTATTAATGCTAATAATATCTATAACTTTCTAATAAACTATTTCCTCTATTAGATAGGGGTATTAAGCCTTATAGGTAAGGCTTTAGAAAGTCTTAATCTTATTAAGATTTTATGTACAGTCATTACTTCAAGTCGGTTATATACTATAATAATATATAGCTGCTATATACTAATTAATATTATTTTAGCTTTAAAGTAGCAAAGAGCTATCTGACTTCCTTGAGGATGCTATACGCTTTTTCTGTACTAATATTTTCGTTATCGACTTGACGCCTCTTCAGGTATGTTCTTCTCTACTTGTATTTACACTAAAAAGAAGTAAAGTGTAGACGACATTCCAGGGCAGTATTCTATCTTAGATATCTCTTAAGCCAAAGGTAGAAGAAAATTGGAGCCTATAAGTAAACCAAGCGATACGCCACCATAGAAAGCCAAATTTTTAAGTGGCTCCAAGATGAAAGTCTACTTGATTATCGAACTCCTGTTTTTTCAGGCTTTGACAGCGCCAGAGCTAGCAACCCAGTAAATGAATTCAGAGAGACGCTAAGTAAGCTGCCTAGTAAATGGCTAAGTGAAGCGCTAAGTAGCGAAAAAGGCTTACTACTCCTCCGACTCTATAATGGGAGAGAAGATAAAGCATATACCAGAAACAAGCCCGAGTGCATCTATTATAATTTATACTGGAAGATATCCTAATGTGAAAATATAAGAACTAGGCAAGTTTCTTCTGGTTTAATATTAGATATTGTCCTAACTCCGAGCGATTACTGGAGGAAGACACCTCAGACGCAACTTGATAATTTATTGAAAGACCAGGATGAATTTCCCGGAGATAGTTACGTATGCGAAGAAACGAATGTTGCTATATCTGTCACAAAGACCCGCGGACGTAACCTTTTATAATATTTTAAGAGCGAGCCTATCGATTGGAATATTGTGGATAGCTATCTTGAGGAATTTAGTGATATATTTAATGTAAGGAAGAAAATGGAGAGAAAAATAAGTCTCTCTCTATCGAGTTGATCTATAAGGACAATTCGAAAGAATCTATAGCTGTAAGGGAATAGAAAAAGAAAAAGGGGACTAGCACTAACGCATAAAGGGCGTAACTAGCTAAAGAGGCAGGTGTTTGGAAGAGGGTCTATAACTATTGGCGCTGTAGAGTAAAATATTGTAAGTAAGGCCCCTATTGTCGGATAGATAAGCGAGGAAACCATCTTAAGTTAAAGAGTCCTTGCTTAAAGGAGATTAAAGACTATATTGTGAAGAATATGACGGAAGGGTAGAAAGTAGAGGATGCTAATGTTAACATCGAGATCCCACCACATATCCTAAAAGAGGTTTTGGAGATTAGTCGGAAGCGGAAGTCAGATGGCTCTGGGGCTTGCCAGCCTTGTAAGACCTATGTTTCAGCCCACCACGGACATGACTATGCCAATAAGACAATATCTAATACAGACTTAGTGGTAATTACTAGTAGTAATAGGGCGTAAAGGCTTGAATAGTATTGCAAGTGGATAGTAACGCAGATATAAAGTGATAGATAGAGGCTGGGACTGGAAACTAGGACTCAATATATAATAAGCCTTTTCCTAGAACTAAACTCTATCCTACAATACCCAAAAGTCGCTGCCAATCTCTTAGTAAAGGCTAGAGTGAAGCCGGGCGTTGTACTGTAGATAGTAAGTAAGCCTAATATTAAGCAATAGTGGCAGAAGCAACAGGAAACAAAAAAGGTATAGCATGCCAGTTATTTATTTAGATACTGAGAGTATTTTTTAATGCTAAATTCATAAGCCTAGTCTTTATTTAGGCGGTAATGTAATAGATATCTTTGTGTGCTAGAAGTGATTCTCGGCAATATCTTTATCAACGCCAATAATATCGACACACCACTCTAAGTATATTTTAAATTCTATTCTAATAAAATGCTCATTCCCGTGCCAGTTGCTTTTCATAAATATCTTTAGTACTCCAAAATACTCCTCAATAGGGCTGAAATCAGGCGAATATGGAGGTAGGTATACCAGAATTACTCTTGCCTCATCGCACATCTGCTGAATCTTTTCTGAACTATGCCAAGAGGCATTGTCCATAACAATCACAAATATGGGCTCTGGGTATCTGCCGCAATGATGAAGCAGTTACTCTACAAAATCTTCAAAAAAGCAGTATCGGTTGATCCCTGGTAGACTCGTCTAAGAATATACCCTCCTGGGTATATGCAGGTAGAATGTGCCACCTTTTCCGACGACTAAACCTTATAACTTAGACTAGTAAAGTCCCTCTCAGAGACCAACCCCAACGCCGATACTTATTACAGCCAGACTTATTAACAAAACGAAGTAGTAGGATTTATATTTAGAGATTATATAAAGATATAAATCCCGAAGATCTTCATCACATTGTTGTGTAACACGGCGGATTATAGTCCAGCCCATAGACTTTAGGCTGCAACCGATAGATCTTTCTAACACCTTCCTCCCAAACTTATTATAAAGGAAATCGGCTAACTCGCATCAATATATATCTGGCCGTTCTATTAGTATGTCACGTAGAGCCTGCTGCATGGCTGGTGTAATGCGGCTACGACGGCCGACACGGGACGCTGTTGGGATTGGAGTTAGAGTTAGAGCGGGAGTGTGAGTGTTAGGTGGCTTTTATTTTATACAGATTCTCTAGATAGCACGTATGCTGCACGAACTCACTGAAGCTATTAGCTTCGTTTCAAAGCCTTGCCTCACCATGCAGTTAATAAGGCTTCGCGTTGGCATAGAGAGCTGAGGGGCCATGGCTGCAGTTATATGGAAACCTGTCTGTTCTTGCTGTTGGGAAAGGAAGAAATTGGGAAACGGGCTCTACGAGCAGGTACTGGAGGTGACGCCAACACTGGCACTGAATCACATCCATAGATCCTGTGCTGGCTTGTTATGACATTTCGGAGGTACCTGCTTAGTACAAAGCCTATCACCTAAAGCCCCATTAGCTACAGAGCCATCCCCTTGTTCCTTATTAAGGTTAAGTGCAATCTAACGACACCTATTTCGCCTTCCACTGTATCATATGGCTAATATAACCACCAACAGCATTCACAAGGGCATCCCAAATTATCTGGCCCTCTCTTTTTAATAAAACTGTAATGTATGTTATTTCTGCCCTTGTTAGCTTCTTTGGAGGCCCTAATCTTGGCTTATTTTCTCGTGTACCGGCCTCGTGGAAGCGCTTTTCAACACGTTGCATAACGGCGTGCGAAGTGTTAAACTCGGCTGCAACGCGGCGGTAACTTTCACCCCGCGACCGTACCTAGAGCATTACAGCTTTTTGTTCCGTATTAAATTCATGATTACGTTGTCGATTTGCACTTATTACGGTACCAAAATGACGTTCTCCAGACATCTCGTTGTAAAGTTATTTATAATTGAAGTTATTTACTAATGTTGGTGTTGAGGTTATACGTTGTATCATGTGGGGCAGTGTGGTCACAGAATTAGTCTACCTCTAGCCACCCCCTAGTTGCATAGAGGTCACAGGTACATAAATTCCTCTCGCGTCGCACCGGACTAGCCAGGAATACGCGTTGGACAATAACAATAACACCAATCAATATTGACCAAATTTATCGTCACATGGTACCCCTTCGATGGGGGCCATTGAGCCTTAAGACGCTTGATTAGTTGTTGGAAGGTTTTTTTGTAAATACTCAAGGATACGGCGGTTAGTAATGCCACCACGGTTGGATTCGGGGTCTCCTAGCAAAGGGACAAGGGAAGTTTGTCTATTGTATGCAAATGTAGCCCAGAACATCTGGGAATGTCGTGTTGGCTTTATTTTAGGTTGAATAAATCTGGGATCTAATTTTTGTTCCTTTTCTTAGTTAATTGTGGTTATTATGAGGGTTTAAAGTGTAATATACTTGGCGACAAAAAACCCATTTTTGCCTCTCTCCATCGCCACGGGCAATTGTAGTCTCATCTGAGAAGATCCAACACTGCCAATCAGTAGGAGTATTAGCTTTCCATTAAAGAGCAAATTCCAACCGTTTTATAGCAATTTCTTCGTTTAATTTGGGTCGTTGTGCGGCTTTTTGGTGTTGAATATCCTCTTTCGCAAGGAACCGACGTAAAGTGCGTATAGAACATGTTAGATTTGCTTCCTTGAGAAGATCAGCATTGTAAATAAAAGGCTTGTTCTTAATGATTCGAATGATATATTTTTTATTATTATATTCCGAGATCAGTAGCGGCCTCCCGACACATAAAAGGCTTTGACCACTTTTTTAATGCTGATATCTTTGAAAGATGCCATTCACAGATCCTCGTGCAACTCCCGTAATACGAGCCACTCTGCTAGCAGGCTCGCCAGAATTGAATATTGCTGCAACCCTTGTCCTTTTATGAGGACTATGATATTTTTTTGGAGTTATTGGACCCATTTTTGGTAGAGAAAATAAAGATTGAAGTTAAATGGTGGTTCGGAATAATTTACAGAATGAAGCGGTGTGCGGGGTTTTTGCTCGGAATTTGTGTCCCCCCACTGTAGCATTTGCTGCTGGTAATCATCATCATTGAAAATTAGACGCTCGATAAAGGGGAATAAGGAAAAACAAAACTACGGAGGAAGGTCTACAAATCATAATTGAAAAGGTAGTAATGCTAGATGCTGTATTGATTATCGAAGCCGCGTAGAGACCGTCTGTGGTCACCTGCTCATTTTATCCCCCACCTACCTCCATTTTCTTGTTGAATATTCCACATCATACGGAGTACACTATAGTGGGATCCTACCAGCCGCTGTCTTCACATTAACTTTCTCAACGCGCTTTTTGTTGCCAAAGCCAGGTCTCTTACCTACAATGCAAAATTACTCATTTTCCACGTTACATAGGTACAGTAACTGCAGGTATAATGCAATGATGCCGTCATGTCAAGCGACACGTGTTGTTATTCTATTCCCATTAATTATGAGCGGCTGGCTTTGAGAGGTTTAAACAAATTAGTCCACTGTAGGCTTGTTTGTGGACCAATGCGAGCTTGAAAGCTCAGATGTGAGCGCACTAGGCGCGAAATGCCCCGACCTAGTAGCGCAGCATCGCTCTTAGACTTTTTCTTATTTTGAGCCTACGACGACTCCGCGCAATTGTCAGTCCGGCAGGGTTACAGTAGGCTCACAAACAACTATCGATTACTCACTGGTAAAACGTTGGCTACATATTCCACCAAATTCGGATTGAAGTTTTCAAGGAGAACAAAAAAAAAATACAGGCTCCAGTTCCAGGCTCTAGTTCATTCTAGCTTGCACAAACGGGCCGAGAGACGACGCGAATTTCCATGAACTATTTCAGCCGAATAGGGATGCAAGCCATAGAATGTAAACTCTCGAATTTTAGTCACCAGATCACAAGGTAGTCTCGACTTTGGCCTTAAGTCCATTAGGGAGAAGAGGGTTAAAAGATTCGTGACAAACAGCCCCTACCGAGAAAACATGCCCGAGACCCATTTTTGCCAGATAATGTACGATGAGTTTGTCCAGAATCACCAACTTCACGGAGCTACAGAATGTGTATTAGATCATCACTGAAGAAGAAAAGAGATTCCACAAATATGGAGCCAAAACTATGCCCTTGCATAAACAGGGACCAAGCGTTGATAAGTTAACTGTGTTACGGCTCCTACTGTAAAAGGATATCGTAATATAAAATGCAATTCCTCCCATAGCCATTTTTCGGCCTTGCTAGATGTTGTTAGAACAATAGTCAAGGAAGATCTTCAATCACTTCGCTAACGCCAGTAGCAAC
The DNA here is from genome assembly GCA_930272545.1 of Sphaerostilbella broomeana. NCBI lineage: Eukaryota > Fungi > Ascomycota > Sordariomycetes > Hypocreales > Hypocreaceae > Sphaerostilbella > Sphaerostilbella broomeana. The sequence continues at coordinate 42,942 of CAKNET010000108.1, read as the reverse complement.
CATGGTCGCCAAGTCTATCTTCCTTCTTCTCGCCTCTGCGGCTGCAGCCTGCTCTGCTGGACGGTCCGACCCTTCTTTGCCCAAGACTAGTGGTAGTAGGTGCCATTTAGGCTACAACGTACGTTGGTCATTCGGGACAAATTCACTGACTTTGCAGAGCATGAACTACCTCCTCCTGCCGGGACCTTGAGATTCAAAAGTATTGCACTTGGTTTCGGCATCCAAAACTACACCTGCAAATCTGCGGGTGTTACTGCTGCCAGTGTTGGTGCTGTTGCCATGTTTTACGATGTTAGCCAATTTGCCCCCAATGTTAGCGCAGTGTCTCTCAGCCTCGAGAGATTTTACGGTCTTCCTGCTGTTGCTGTTGAGCACCATGCTGTGCCTCTCCGATTCAACAATTCTGCCGCCGGCCGTGTTGACCCCCGCTATCCTGGTGTCACCCAGACCTGGCCCTTTATGCCGGGTAATCCCCTCAGACTTCCCGGCATGAACCACGATGTTCCTTTCACAGGCCACCATTTCTTCAACACCAACGGCGAGCCTGAGTTTGTCCTCGACGATGGTGCTGTTGATCTTATTGGAGCCAAGGTCGCGTCCACCAGTCCCCCTAGCAATGCTGACAAGGGCCCTGATGGTGCCGGTGCTGTTGCTTGGCTCGCTCTCTCTGCCAAGCCTGGCTCTCGTGGTGCCAAGTTTATCTATCGCGTTGAGACTGCGGGTGGGAATCCGCACGGCTGTTCCAAGGCTGGTGAGGATAGCTCTCACTACGCTGCTCTGTACTACGTCTATGAGTAAACTTAGTGACAAGAAAAGAGTCAGATGATGTTGAACTTTTGTATTTGAAGACACATAGCTTGTTCTCATCGTTGTAGTATCTTTTGAATAGTTGAGCAGTGCATAGTAAGATTATGCTACATTAGCAAGGTGATTTTGTTATAGTGAATTAAGAATTATATATATATAAATTATATATATGTACCAGAGATATACCGTAAATTTCGAAATTGGTGGCGTGGGCTTTCTTAGCTAATTTTAACAATAAGGTGAGGGCTAGTTGTGGCTCTTGTAGCTTTGAATGTGCTCTTGTACCATGCAGGTATATACTAGATAGGTTTATGGTTTTCTGCAGCAAATCGTCTATCTGGACGATACCTTAGGGCTCAAGTGACTATACCCACACTCTTTTTGCTTCGACAGAGAATTGGTAGCTACTGCCTCGTGTGTTACTCCTCCCCTTCCGATCGTCTGAGGCATTGGAAGGGCGGCAGGCATGATCAAAAGTGAATGTTATTGTAAGCCTACCGGTCTCCTCCCTAGTTGATCTTGTGATAACAAAAATATACCCGCACCGGGCTCCGCAGGCGTTAATCACCTTGAACAAGGCATCGCGAGATTCATGGTTATACCAAACTACCCATGCTCTTGCCAACCAGCCAGATGAAGAGAGATTCTGGAGCCGGATGCAATTCAATCCAAGTGGCCTAGTAACAGCAGTTTTATTCGCTCATCAGCCTTATCCGGGCCTCTTGTTATTCCATCTGTCAGAGTACATATAATAATAATGAGCCTTTTCGCCTGAGTGAACGAGCCTGGACCGGTCCTGACAATTCAGCCCGCTGCCCAGAAGAAAAGTCAGCATTTAGTGATTGCCACAACGATATATCCGTGATGATGAGCAACAAGACATCCACCGAGGTTCTAATTGTAGGCTCCGGTCCTGTTGGACTCTGGCTAGCGCTAGAGCTTCGCCGCGCAGAAATTAATGTCCTTGTTATTGACCAGCGACTGTCTGAGAGCGACAGGGACTCGTTTTCTAAAGCTTTAAACCTCAATGCAGGTTCCTTGGCGACGTTCGACTCTCGCGGCTTGGCTTCAATCTTTCTCGACCATGGTTCATCTATGAACCGCACTCACTTTGGTGCGCTTGAAACATTGCTGGATCTAAATCGGGACGTACTCGGCGTCCGGCACTCCCACAACCTCCGGATTCCTCAGGCAGTGACAGAGAGGCTGTTACTTGAAAAATGCCATAATGCCGGGGTGAAGTTCCAATGGGGCCTCAAGTTCCTCCGCCTGTCACAACATGGCAACACCGTCGCAGTCACGGCTAAAAAGCTTGCCATCAAGCAAAATACTCACAACGACTATGTCGAAAGCATAGTCGACATCCAGTCGTCTTGGCTTATTGGCTGCGATGGCTCCCATAGTAGCGTAAGAGATGCCGCCAACATTTCCTTTGAAGGCATACCCAGCAGCCTCGTTGGTGTTGTCGCGGATGCGCAATTCTCAAGTCTGCCCGACACATGCGATTGGCTCGTCTACCGTGGTCCTAAGGGTAGCGCTTTCGTAACCGTGATCGGCGACGAAAAGCATCACCGTTTCGTCAGCTTCTTCAGAGATGAGCTGCTTAAACACTCAGAAGAGGTGACAGAAGCTGAAGTCAAAAATTACTTAAGCGATTTTTTCGGTTCAGATTTGGGAATGCATTCACCGCTCTGGATATCTCGATTTGGCAGTGCCTGTCGTATCGCCACGACTTTCCGCTCGGGTAGGGTATTCCTCGCCGGAGATGCTGCACACCAGCTATTTGCAGCCGGAGGTCAAGGGATGAACATCGGTATCCAAGATGCAACTAACTTAGCTTGGAAGCTTGCCATGGTCTCCAAGATGGAGTCTATAAGTTCTAGCGACAAAGTTAAAGACAAGGGCTTGTCTCCAAAGACGTCCCGAATTCTCGACTCGTACAGTCTTGAACGAGTCGCCGCTACTGAAGATGTCCGCAAGAATATTCTCCAACAGATGGCTCTCCTGGTTGCAAAAGAACCATGTGACGAGGCGCTGCGGACAGCATTCGTTGAGTTCCTGGGGCTTCCGAAGCTAAATAGCTTGTTGGCTCAACGAGTTTGTGGGTTCGGCGAACCAACCTCACCTTATCAGATGAAAGGTCAGGACCATCCAATGATTGGAAAGAGGTTGACTCATTTGAGCTTTGGTGATGATGATTTGGGATTGTCTTGTGTATTGGAGATGGAATCTTTTACCTTGATTTTATTAGACGAGGATGACGAGGAGCATCGTATTGCACTAAAAGAATACATTTCGACATTCAACAATCGAATAGTTCTACTCCAACAGTCTGCGCACGGTATCGGTGAATCTTGGGCGAATGTTTCTGCGGTGCTTGTCCGCCCAGATGAGCGTATCGCCTGGGTAGGAAGCGCAACTGGTGACGTTCAGGAGATGTGTGACTCCATGGGTAAGGTTTTGAGATGGTGGCTGGAATAGTGGCACCTACTAGATTTTATGGGCTCCCTTGTGTCCATATACTTGAAGCTATCCAAAAATAAAATTAAATCCTCAACCTCGAGCAATTCCACACACATAGGTATTCACTGTTCACTAATAGAGCCTCATTATCGACGGGGTTGTGTATCTATCAGAGATATTGTGCGTCAAGAGAAGCTTGGTATAGTGAGTAGCGTCGAGGCAAACTTAAAACTAACCGGCAGTATCTAGAGGCTTTCGGCCTACCCCAACGACATGGGAAAAGAAAAGAAAGACAACAGCAATAATAACAGCAATAATAACAACAGCAGCAGCAGCAACAACAGCAGCAAATATATATATATATATATATATATATATATATATATATATGATATCTTTTAAATTTGGACTAAAATATACCCTTAGTGCTGTTTTTGCTTCCGAAGCTATATTTATAAGGATGAAGGATATATCAGTATTTTAATTACTTGTTCCAGCTCACGACGATGTCATATGAATAATAGGACTAAATATACATCGGAATACAAACGGAATATTCTTAGCTAGATAAAGATTCAGACAGTGTCCATATTTCACTCCGACTAGCCTGTACCTCCTAAAGTGTTTATTCACGCATATATATACAACTATACAGACATACAGTTACTGTACATGGGGGGTCTTTTCCTTGACATAATCTTCACACGGGCGCTAAGCAACAGCTGGGTGCGACAATCCAAACGGCCTACTGCGTGCTACAGGCCGTTCTAGAACAAGGATACGCAAGCTTACAAAGCTTGGAGATACTTTGAAGACAGGTATTTGTGCCTTATTAGGGAAGATTTCCAACTACCAGAGCTTATTCAACACGAATCAGTACTCCTAGATGGATACTGTGGTCATTGGGGCATGGCACCTTGGGATGCGAGGCAGTGGGACAATTAGGCCCAGATACTAATTCAACTTGACATTGTGGGAATATCCGATGAGCTCAGCGACTGGGATCTTACGGCATTCAGCGTCCTGTTGATTAATGAGTAACTAGATTTACCAAACCTTGAGAGAGGAGTAGGATTAATACGAATTAGATAATATAATACTTTTGAAAATAGAGAGCTATGCTTGTACATAAGCCTAGGGCTAGGCTTTACGGTCCTATTAAAGATGGGTATGTACAGTCTGCCAATCGGGTTACAAGTGCTGATATGTGACTTTCTTCCTCTCACAGATCTTGCCTCTGTCTCGCAGTATAACAAATTCTATTACAGCCTAGCTGCGCTTTTTCTCTATGACAATCTGGATGTTAGAATGTGATCTGAAAATCCAAATCACAGAACTGGTGCCTTTTACGAACTGTTTCGAGAAACCTATCGACTTGCTCGCTTATCCGAACCGTTCATGTGACAAATGGAGATGGCACATTCTAGACAACTGGACATTCCACGCTTTTGAGTATTATATTGCCTCCCGTTCTGCAATCATCAAAACATATTCAGTCCTTGTCGTGGAAAACGAGCTCAATATACACAGAAACAATATTTCCAGGCCTCTAAAAGCCCGAGTGTACCAAGATCTGCAGCAATCAAGAGCTGGGTTGGATTCTCTGCTATTTGTTGCATTACACATCCTTAAGAAACCTCCGCCTAGTCCTTGCGGCTCCCTTTTCAAGGTCTCTCATTGTGGAAACCTTGGGGGGCCGTCAGCCTTCGTCATATGAGGAATCTCAGGCTTGGTTTGCTTGAACTTGTCTGCATTTATTAGGCCTATACCTAGCTCACTTCCTGATAATCGGAAAAATCGGATGGAAGCCACTTGAAGCCCCTTTCTTGTAGAGAGGAGACCATACCGGGTGTCTTATTCAAACATTCTTTCCTATTTAGCTCCATTGCTTCTATGTGGTCCCTTTGGTCTGAACCGACTGCCGCTTCTAAGTAGGTTTTGGCTTCATCCATCGCGTCTCCATAGTCCTTGGAAATGTGGTTGTTTGGGACCCAAATCTTTCCTCCAGAAAGCATTGTAGTATTGTCTAGATTGGGTTGCTTCTCAATTACCCATGTATTGAGATCCATAGACGTAGCCATTGCCGCAGCGGTGAGCCCTGCTGCACCACTTCCGACAATTACAATATCTTAAACCTCGTACATGTTGGAATTGGTTAGGACGCTTAACTGTAGATATCGGTAGTCGTTTTTGTGTTGGGAAAGTATATGGCAAGGAATGAGGTCTATTTAGTTATTTTTATAGTACGTATGCGCCTTGGACCCCATGCCTTTATGGCAAACCAACATGAACACGCCAAGGTTACGCGAAATTTTAGCTCCTTGCTTGTTATTGTTATACTCTTATTATTTGCTATTACGGCTCTGACATTCGGCACCGTCATAATACGTGTTGAATTCCTATTAGTTCGATTTGATGCCGTTGAGTTATGCTTATACGATAGTCCATGTTGCAGTACACAAACATGGTAAGGGCTTATTCGCTCTGAATGTATTAGATAAACTCACATGGCGGGTTGTGGTTGTTCTGACAGATACTTAAAACAATACTACCTACCCAAGTATGCTCCTACGACCGCCTTTCGTTCTCTACATGGAATGGAGATTCTCATTTTATGTCCCGTACGTACGAATATAGCCTTTCGTCAAGAAACCACTAAACGGCTCTTGCTTTGCTCCTCTCTACTCGCGTATAGTCTGATAGCTCTATGCTAGTCCTTTTAGGCTAGTCATAACGAATAGTGAATAGTGCTAGTCATACCGAATAGTGAATAGTATCGCAAAATATGGATTCTTTACCTAAAGAAGGACGGCATCCAATCCGATGGCGTCTCAGCAACGACAGAGGTGGAAGTGACCGGGAACAATATCCGCCTCATCCCGGCGTGAAACCTCCGGCTGGTACAAAATTGATACCAAGAAACGATGCGCCTACATTACAGTTGACAAGAAGAGTCTCCTTTTTTTTTTTTAAGGCTCTACAGAAATCCGAAATCACAAGGAAACCGAGTAAGATTGTCCTAAAACAAAGCTCTGATGACAATCCTTATATTCCAACTATTAGGGAAATTATGGATTTCGATGTCGAATATGTTGCAGAAGAATATCCTCTTACTATCCGCTTGGTCCCCGCTATATTCCATTTTTTCGGCCATCTCAACTATGAGGCAGGTCGCATAGCTTGTCACTATATGTTTGATCTCATTTATATTTTCTTTCTTGACCCAGACCTGCTATACTCTCATGATGAGCCAGAAGTAACCGTCAAGACGTATATCGGCTATCCTAGCATACCTATTGCGACGCAGGAATTTCCGTTTGAGATGTATAGAAAGACTCTAGATAATGTTGGTTGGGATGCTCATGGGGCTGAATTTCTGCCTCCAATATTTTCTCGTGGGTATAGTCGCTCATTTCGATGGGAATCATTGGCATCTGCATCAACGCCAGTTTTAGTTGTTACATGTTTGCAGGGTTCAAACAGGAGCCCTGGGATGATCGACTTCAGCTGTCTTTACGATGATGTTGAGACAATAGTTGATATAGTGAGATTTTATGCCACATGATTTGATGTTTACTCTTCCTCTCATCATTTCACGGTTTGCCATGTATGTGTTGTTAGTTGAAGGAGCTTGATGGGAGGATGTTGCGGGGGCGATTTTTCTTGCAGCTGTGTGTCGGACAGTTATGGTATGGGCTCATGAGTTTGCTGCTCAGTGGAGCCGCCACAATGAATGTCTCGTTTCAAGATATTTACTGGCATATAGTTTCAATTGATGTTTATATTGTCATAGATTATCTCATATATTGTCTACGGAATCAAGATTACAAAAGAACCGGTTGGCTGGAACAGCCGTCTTTTATAATCCGCTGAGTCCGGTGGACTCATTACCCTCCATTAATCTCGGTGACCAGTTATTTCGTTCTTAGCCTTCAACGTCCATGTTGATCGCATTAGACTCTTCGGTATTATCATTGCCAGTCGCGGATAAGAGCTGGATTGGCCTTCTCCTTACTCTTATCGTCATGTTTAAGCAGCATCTCCAGTAATGACTCCACGGTGTTGCCAATTGAGTAAGGCGATCGTCCCGATCGCCTTGGACATTACCAGCCTTGTTAGTCTTTCAATCCCGAAGTTGACCCTATGAACACACCTGGAATCTGCCTAGTATTTGACTTGTCCGTCTCAAGGAGCATGATGCATAGGCCACGGTAGCATTATTGCTCCGTAGGCCTACGCTCTTTGCTTTGTCTCTTGAAAGTCCAAACGTTGGAGCCATATATACTAATCGTATAGCTACATTGTTTCCTTGGGCCTGCGACTGGGCAAACGCGATAGATTTCCGATCAACGGAATTACGCGTATTTCTCCCGTGTCGCTCCGGTCCTTGGATGCTGCGAGCGCAATTTTGGAGGCAATCTTCGATCGCAACCACCAAAGCTGCTCGCGGTCGTTGAAGGACACCGGACCTCGCGCATCCAAGCCCTCACCGGCAACGGCTTGCACCGCTGTCGGTCTTGGTAGCCTGATTACTAGATTCCTTGGATGCGGATTAGGGCGCCGGGTAACAACCTGGCGCTAGCTTTAGCAATGTGCGACGCATCGCTACAAGCGACGCGTGCCGTGCTCCGTTACATGCGATAAGAAGCCTAGACGCTCTCGTTTCTGCTTGAGAACAGCAAGCATCTATAATTTCCTCTATTCAATGATGTTAAAGGCGAGATAGTGCAGCCAAGTCATATGACAGCTTGCAACTCGCCAAATGTGACCAAGAGGGCCCTAGGCTCGAACAGCCTTCGTACGAGAAACCTAGTGATTTAGCTAACGATGACACTCTCGTTGTTGTTGTTGTTGTTTGCTATGAACGTGGTACGGCGCAAGGCCGCAAATCCTCAGGGGCAAAACCACGTGCTAAGCTAGCTACATCTAAAAACAAAGAAAATGAGGCTATTAAGAAGGATAACCTCTACATAACTGGGTTGCTAGACGACATTTAAACGCCCCGATGGGCTCCCTTAATTCTCTAATAAACTGCCCGTCAGCGGGTCAGAATAACGGGGTTAGCGACCCTAGTTTTCCAGCCAGAAATTCCTCTCGTATCTACGCCCCGACCTGCCGGCCTTCAAACCCTTCTATAACCAAGAGCTATACGGCGATAGAAAACGGCGAGTGGGAAAACCCCAGAGGTATCAGAGGCCTCCGCATCAGCATTTGGCTTGCCTCAATGGAAAAAACCCTCGCGGCTGCTGCTGTTGTTCGAGGCGGCGAGGCCGGTTTGTAAAATCTCTAATTTATCAAAATTAGCCCTCGATACCCAAGGCAGCCCGGTTCAGAGGCTATCAATCCTTGGGTCCAGCAATCAAGGCTACAACGCAACAAGAAAAGCCAACTCTCTAAGGCTATTCTATGCATCTTTTTGCTGTTAAGGTGGTCGCTGCCCGAAGGTCTCCCTACAGCCATTGTAGGCCTTTGTGGTACCTGAAAACCCCTGCCGCACTAACAGAAGCTAGGGGAGGAAAATTTTTACAGGAGTTGACGATGACACTCTCTATTCTTCCATAGACTCTATCTAGGGTAAGGAGGAGAAGGCCCTATACCACCAAGAAAATACTTCTTCCTTCTACTATGATAGGATTGTTGACACCGTCGAGTCCGACACACAATGCAGCGACAAGGCTGCATGCGAACCGTTTTTGTTCCTCCAATCATCCTTGAGCCCTCCGAGGAAATTACAGGCTCGTCACATATTCCACCATGCTCAACCAGGAGTGGAGAAACCAGATATGGAGAACAGGCCCAGCGTTCTCTGACTCACCATCGCACTCAGGCCAAAAAGATGACATCAGAGAAAGTTGGACGAACCGTAAGACCCGTCATCAGTGTTGCTAATAATATGGCAATAAAACATACTGTATACTGCAGTACATACGATATGTACAACGCGGGCTGCCTTCATATTGTACTAATCGATACGGAGGCTGTCATATTATGACAATAAAATAGAGGCATGCCCATATTGGTAATATATCGTTTGTATTGGGTGGTCGATTTGTAGCAAAGTTCATCTGCTTGTTGACAATTGCCTGACTGACAAGCGATAGCGCGTGAAAACGCGTTAATAAAGGTGTCGCACGTAGCTGAAGCCGGTGCCCGGTCTTTACTCAGCGCCCTGATCCTCCTTCAGGGGATCTAGTAAGCCCACCAGCGCCAACAGCGCTGCCAGCCGACATCTACCGCGACCCGGACCAATTGGGTCCAGGGTCCCTCGACCACTACGGGCGGCACTGGAGGTCGCGACGGAAGACTACTCCAGGATTGCGGCCGCGGCATCTAGACGTCGGAGTTATCCAGGAGAATCGCACGTAGTTCCGCTAACCGGAAACCTATTGTAACCGCTCGGCCGCTGGCTCACGGAAACGATGCGGCTATACAGAAGGCATGGCCCCAGCGTTCAGACTTCTAAGGGACGGAGCAACGAGGGAAGGCCCGCGGAGCAGTAACACTACCAAGGCTACTCTTATCCAGTTCCACAAGATGGATAAGCCATATAGTCAGGAATCCAGGCAAGGCACAAGATCAACTCTAGGTCTAGGAGAATAATAGAACCAATGGCATCCAGTTAGATTGGGACGATTGCATCAACCCACCCACAACGCGGTGGATGTTCTACTAGAGACATTGATCAGGCCAAGAAGAATAGGTTGCAAGCTTCCACGACGATGTGCCTCGAACGTTTCTTCGCCATCGTTGATCCATGGGGCTACTGGCGGTGCGTTCATCGAACAATTGCTGTTGCAGTAGGATTAACAAATTTGTCGTGTGAGGCTCTATGCTTCCTCGGAAGTTTTCGTGGTTGCTGTAAGTGTTAGGTAGAAGGGCCTTTTTCTGGAGGTGTCAGGATTTCTTTAGTATGCCAAATCTTGCACTGATATTTGTTCACGATGCGACTTTTCTTCGAAAAAATGTGGATGCTGAACCTATACTTTGAAAGTAGATACAAGCCGGCTTGGGTGTAAAACTATAAATGACCGAAAAAGGACCACGTCATTATTGTTATCTAACTAATTCCACGGCGCTCATTTCACCTTCCACTGTAACAAATAGATAACTTATAGTTGCCCTCCTGGCTTAGGTCATCAGGCGTAATAGACTCTCTCTGTGTGTGTGTGTGTGTGTGTGTGACCAATAGTGGTACCGATATGATCATAGCAGTTCATGACTGCCCATGTAGCAGTAACCAATCTTTCTAATCCTAAATTCTTCGAGGAGATTAACCTTTGAAATTATGATTTTGTTGCTTCCCCAGTCCCGCTTTTTCAATCTCTTCATGTTCTTTTAACTCCATCTTAGTAGTGAGGTTGACTGTAGCTGCGAGATTGGCCGTAGCATGGAGCAACTTGTGCATATACACAAAGGGCTGGAAAATATGAAAACAACATGCAGACTTTTTTTTGGAAGTCTCAAGAATCAACAGGACACGTGATCTTAAGCAGATACCTGACACACGAAGACTCACACCTGGTCATGACAAATGCTCGCACGGTGAAACAGGGGCTGTGGTGGAAGCTTGGGTGGCGACCATGTCTCCATAATACTGAGCACATGAGTATTATGTGATTCCATATTATAAGTTTCGAATGACCTACTACGTGGCGTGTCACGTAACTGGCGGGGTCAGATAGCCAGCCCAAGATTGTATTTATTCTGAGTTAGCTTGCAGTTTTTGGATGGGCAGATGGGAAGGCGAAAAATCGAAATAAAGCGACTAGGCACTCAGAAGGCACGGAGTATCACATTCAATAAACGAAGACAAGGATTATTCAAAAAGGCATATGAACTTGGTGTTCTAACTGGTTACAATGTGAGGGTGTTCATCGAAGATGAGGCTGGCACTCCAAAATTTGCCTACTCGCCAGACTCAGCAGGACTTAGGCAAGATTATACCGACGTTCCATTGGTCAATATAACTGGACCGGACACCTTTCAGCCATCAACAGTAGCAACAGCGAAGGGGAGACCATCGTCAACAACAAGAACAGCAGCTACGGTGAGGCCAGCGCCGATAAAAGAGTCAGCATCGCTACCTGATACGGCGATATCCATGCGAAAGGACACGGAAACAGCGATAATAACAAAAAGTCAGCCCACAAAGGCTCTGGAATTACCTCCTGTAAACATGTCAGCAGGATGGTGGGATATGCCAAGCGCTTATAACCCTCAAGATTTGATTGCCTATAATCCAGATATGGGATACTTGAATATGCTTCCACAGTCGTTTGACTACAATTTTGGTGTTCTAGAAGCTGACAGCTCTTCATTGTTTGAATTAGCATTTGGCTGTCTGCAGCCTAGCACCACACTATCTAACAACTTTCAATTAGGATTTTAGGGCATTGACCAACATCCAACCACCAGTCTGGAAAGAGTTTCATCCCCAGGATGGACAACAGTTTGGGAGGAAAAGTCTATACAATAAAGGACTTCCTCGGTCGTAGAGGTAGTGCATCTATATGCATGTGCCTATATGTACTTAACGTTAGACGAAGTCAATGTGATGGACCGTCATACCGTTGCGCCACATGGATGTACGAGGAAAGCACGGATATTGTAGTTGATACTCATAGCACATATGCGTTATGCCGATGAATAACATGTCATTCCAGCTAACCTCCGGCAGATTTGGAGGTGCTACAGAATAGAACTTAGTTCAGGGAAATGATCAATTGCGAACTAAGTAGCCTTGTCTTAACTCCAGCGTTGACCGCGACTGTACTTACCCTAGAGCAAGTTTATAAGAGGATAGACCGTCTCACAAGATGGGACGAGAATTTGGAAAACATAAGAAAAAAAAATTCAAAAGCGATCTTTTTAGAACGTCAGGATGGATCTGGTAATTGGATCAGTCTCTCGGAGCAAAGCGACCACTATGCAGTGTTAGATAGCCACGCTCTGAAACTGAATCTCGCTGCCTCCCTCGTTATAATTTTTACAGCTACCTCTAAGCCTTGTACATCCCTACAATGCCAATCCCTTACCTTCGCTGTCACTTTCTACTTTCCGTTCCATCTCTATATCGTCTTGGGATATCCTTCCTGAACACTCTAGCCACGGGCGGCTTACTCTTCCCTTTTAGAATACCTATCCAGTTCTTAATACACTTATAACCTCTCGTCTTATACCTAAGAAGATACGCTCTGCCTCTACAGACATAAAGGGGGATATAGAATATATCAATAGCAATGCAAAAGAGAAGAGGGAAGTTTTCTTGCCATGTTTATTCAAGCCACCACTTTAAGGCAGTTTGGTACCCGATCCCGACTGTGAGTCCTGATTGGTATTGTCAAATTCGGCCATTAGAGAGCTGTAAATTACTTACGTTAATGAAGAAGTCGAATTTGTCCTTACTTACTGTGCTGTAGACTTTTCGCCTCCAGCGATCAAACTCATCGAGTCCTTCCACTCTCTCCTGTTGTTTATCTGGGAGTTGGTAGTTCTTATACTCTGTGGACCTAATCCTTAAAGTCTTCACGGTATTGCTAACCCAAGCCGCGTTTCTCTTCCACTGCCCACTCAGATAGCCCTGTTAGAGTATTAGGTGGAAGAGAATACTAGCCATGTATACGGGGGCCTGTTCTATAAGCTAGTATAATCCTTCTTGAACTTTAGCCAAGCCACGCAAAAGCGCGTGTAGAAGCGTGGATCACTGAAAGCCTGGTTTTTGGTCTGCGTGAAGTGTTTGTGGGAGAAATCCATATGGGAGAGAACTTTATTAAGAGTATTCTTCCGACCCTGGTGTACTGAGATCTAGTAGAATACCTGTAAGAATGCATGGATTCTCCCAGTTCGTTCCAGTCACTATGGTCTAGCGCGTCTTTCTCAATCTTGAAGTGATTTTCTTGAATTCAATCCATGAACTTTGCCCGCCTCTTAATAGCCGCGTCAATAAGATGAAACCATAATTTCCAACGTATATCATTGTCCTTTGGCAAGGACCTGCCAATCTTAGCCTTAAAATCGTTGTAAATGTTGGTGGAGCTTCTTGAATATATGCACAAGTTATGGAATTGTGGCCGCTGCAATGTAGTCGCCTGGCAACTAGATCTAAACTTTTAATCTCCTTTGCAATCTTGTCAAGCATAGTGTTATTGGTATTGTGATTATCCATTGTAAAGTAGCCGATCTTTCCGCTAAGCTTGTACTCGTCGATAACTTCTAGGAAAGCGTTGGCTTGCACTTTTCCGCTGTGGCTGCCTTTGAATTCACGGAGTGATAACAATGCCTGAACGACTTCTCTTATCTCTGCATCAATAAAATAGACCACAATTGGCTAATATGCCGTCTTCTGTTCAGATGAGATCCACATGTCTATGGTGAGTGGAGTATAGATGGGCGAGAATTATGGAGCTTCCCGATGAGACCTTATTTGTGTAGGGCGAAAGTCTTTTCGAGAAGCTGAGGGACCGCTTTACGGCTGCATATGAGGACGTCCCGGGCCATATAGTTACAGGCGAGTATAACAACATGAAACTCAGGGTACTTGATAAAGGTGTGGGCGAGATTGTGAACGGCAAGAAGCCGAGCAAGCACCTCCTCGAATGCAAGAATATTAATGGCACTTAGCAAATGTTTCTCCTCATCAACGTCGCGATTTTCTTGACGATCCTCCTGTCGCCCAAACATATCAGTAATGGTACCATGTTGCCGTTTCTTGATATCCGACCCTCTACCTGTTCTACAACCCTGATGCCATGAAAGTCCCGCAGGTGCTTGCGGGCTCGGCTCAGGTTCGTTGTGACCGAGTTGGGCTTTTTCGTAAACCCGCAGTGCCTGCAGTACCAAATTTCGTGGTATGAGTTATCGCGAGCTTTCTCTCCTCTTTCTTCATACGGCTCGCGCGCTTCGTTCTAAATATTTATGTTGTTGCGCCCCTTGGTTCGCTTGGGAGCCCTGTTAGAGGGAGAGTGCTCACATACAGGCTTTGCTGGAACGGAAGAAATCGAGAGAGTTAGGTGCCGAGAGCCTTTCAGAAGTCTCTGATGGCACAGGAATGGGTGAAGTCGATGGCATATTCACCGATGGTAAATTTTTGAGTACATTGAAGGTAGTTTGTCAAGAAGTTTCGCTAAAACGTAAGGCAGAAACTGGTCTTATATGAAACATATGAAACTGGGCGAGTTACAGTTTCATATGAACCCAGGTCATGGGGTTGTTTCAGTTTCATATGAAACAATATGAAACAACAAACGTCGATGTCCATCACTGCTTTTAGGTTTGAGAGTGACTTATCGAGCTAACGGAGGCGCCATAAGTCATTTTGAAAGTTCTTATTAGCAGGATTAACCGCTTTAAACACCCTGTCTATGGTACTAGACAGAAACAGCGGCTCAATGAATAATTAAGCAAGCGGTCGAGAGTTTCGTATAGTGGTGATGGATAAGTATCTGATGAGTCTTCGCCGTTAACCAGCTTGGCTGCTACTTCTAAGTAGTAGTTGGTCGATGTAGCATTGGTGTAAGCGTTAGAACTGCTAGAATTGGTAGAGGTACTTGATGTACTCATTCTCGACACGAAATTTCTTTGTTCCCATAATTAAGAGCTGGCGGCGGATGACACGGTTGTCCTTTTTCTATTAGTAGCATGATCGCCTTCTTTTACCCCAGAGAACGAGCAATAAGATAGAAAACGGTTATAAAGTCGATGGAGAAAAAGGCTTCGATAATGCACTACGTCTGTTGGACAAGCCTCTGCCACTAGTGCTACTCCGGACTCGAAATCAGGATTTTATTATAGTATCCACTGGAGAATATCAGCAAGCGAATACTACTCTGGGGATACTGGCCATTTGTCCTTCCCTATACCCCAGCTTGAAACCCCGAAAGTCGATCTAGTAGTTGACCGGATAGCCATGATACCCACTAATTATGATTTTGATGTCAACTGGTGCCTCCTGGCTGGCATGCAAAATACATTAATCCCTAATACACCGGTTCCCCCGAGACAGGAACTTTTGATAACCCTTATGACTGGGGTAAGATTTTCGACCTGCTCAGGCGCCGCAAAATACAGAATCGTATTTCTCAGCGGACTTATCGTATGTACTCTCTCCATCATTGAGACCATGTTTAGAAAGAACACGAGATATATAACATATTTTTTCAGGCAAGAGGTGGAAAAAAAGAAAGGAAAAGACTCTGAACAACAGGACTCTAACCAACAGGACAGAAGCATATCAGAAATCAATACTATGAGATCCCAAGCACTCGGTTTCAACCAATACCATCTCCTAATACCAGAGCGGCCAAACCTATACGGGAGCAAATCTCATTTGATCAGTCACAAGACTGTGACGATGTCTAAGGAAATGCGGCATACAGCGTCTCCTATAACTGCGTTTATAGATGCTGTATGATGGCTGATTTTGGCGAACCGTTCTGGCTAACTATGTCGTACTGTGCAGATTCTCAACATGGCTCTTCCAATACATTGGACGTGGATATTCGGGTCCAAAGTTCTACCTGTACCATGTAAGCTTACTTTTGACCTTTAGGCCTGCGATTTGTTATTCTCCGGCTCGACCAGCGAATAACCCTCATAGCTCTTCTTCTTTAACAAATTGTCTACAGCCCAATGGGTACTCGGAGTACAAAGTGTGGCATTAATAGGTCATGTGAATATTCAGTTTGAGCCACCCATAGGTAGCAAGGGAATTCAAAATCTTATTTCAACATCGTACTTCTTGTCTAACAATATAAATTAAGCCTTTATGGAATGCTGTGTGATAATCTTGATATTGGTTTTTGATATATAAGTTGAAGAGGCTGCCTATGTACAGAACGCGAAGCTCGTTAGCCTTGAAGGTGGTGAAGTTCAGGCTCAGGTATTCACACTTTATCAAGATACCCTAGACTAGACCTCCCCACGGCCCTCCTTATCTCATTTCCCTCTGATTTGCCTTGCAATCCTTCCTCATTACAACCCGACGCTCACCAGTACTTTTTCGTAGCCATTGTGTTGTTCCAAATATGAGCATAGGCTTTGCACAAGTAGAAAGCGTATCATCGACATCTAAACCAAGAACTACAGATCCAACCGACAGTATCGGTTTTATGTATTTATGGAAATTCGTGAAGAGAATACCTGTCTTTTTTGTCCATATAGGAAAGGGCAGGGAGCTCGTAGGCATTTTGGTATGGCCGTTCAACATCCAAGTGTTCTTGACAGACCGCATTACGACAAGAACAGGTATTGGAGACTGGAGAAGCCGTTATATTTTTGTACTGATGGAGACAGCATGGCGAATGATAGTAAATGTGATTGATTTCACATACTTCTAGAGGTCGGCAGCGGCGGCAAATACCCTCGACTGCTGGATATCCTGGTCCTGCTGGGTGGCGCCGGTGGAAGCTGTGTGATCGAGCTTTGTTACACTTTAGGCATTTGTGTCTATATTTTCGTTCAATCATGATGTCTCATTTGGCATTTCTTTTTGAAAAAATTGAAGTCGTGCAATATGATCTTTCATATATTATACTGGAATCGATCAGCTCTTTTGATACAATGATTTGTTGACAGCATAAATAGCTCATTGACACAGCTGCTGACATGATATATGTTGCAATGCACAGGACTGGCGGGATAATTTTGGAATAGACTGAAAATATACCTTGCTCTGGGTACACGTACACTCTAATGGCTTCCTTTGTTGATTTCCTATTTGACAAAAGCACTGATCATAGCTGTAGTCAAGGATCCACATTACGGCCCTTATATACACACACAGAGTCTATTATGCCCGATGGCCTATGTCAGCAGGGCAACTATTCGCTAATTACATGATCCCTTCTTAAGCTGTATCTTAGTCTCGCCGAAGCCCTTCCAATACCCTTATATATACTCATAGTGATGCATGCGCAAGTTCAAGTCTAACTAAGGAAAAGTCTGGGAAGAAATCAGAGCTTCTCACCTAAGCGAGTCAGTTTGAGAACCCCCCTGTTATTCATCGTCGTGGCGCTCTCTAGACTAACGATCGGCTGTCATGTACTTATTTTTTTTTATCCAATCAGTTATTTATTTTTCTTTGGGTACTTTTAATACGTACTCTCTGATACCAGTGCATTATCCCCTACTGCTGTTGCACCATCTACTCAATCTGAATCGTCACAGTTTCTAGGTACAACTATAACTACCCTACCTGGCTTAGGTCATCGGGAGTAATAGACTCTGTGTGTGTGTGTGTGCAACTACATACACTACTACAGCACATCTCAGTCACATAAGTTGCTTAGCCTTCGATTTGTTCCCTAAGCAGACTGGAGACCCGCAGACTCCTATAACCAATAGCCGTTTGGGAATATTTGCTATGACCTACAGTGGAAACTATCCGTTAACAATAGGCGCCAAGATGCTCTAGATGATAATCTGACCTATTATATATATATTCATCTCGCAGATCTGGATCACGCTCTTTGGCAATGTGTGGACTTATTTTATGTGTCCAGTCGACCCTGTCAATCACTTTCCCGATAGTGGCACGTGAAACAATAATTTTGAACTCTACGAAGGAAGATGGCCAACTCCCTCTGTGTCATGACTGGCTCGCTGGCTAGCTTGCTCTTCAAGGCATCCAACATATTAGGAGTGATTATCTTCGGTCGGCCGACTCGGGTTGAGGGTGCATCAATAGCCCTGAAACGCAGAATGTTGGATCGCACGTAGCCCACGGCTCGTGGTGTGCAATTTGTAAGTTTGGCATTTCTGAATATTTAATTTCATTCTTGCCGTTCAATTTACAGGGCCGACCGAAATGAGTGTTCGCTTTTTGATTCATTAATGTTATTGGAGATGGCTTTTTCTAGACGGAGTGTGGCTGTGCATAGTGTGAATATTATTTCTACATACTCATAAGAAGTAGCTGCTTACAGGAGTCTGCCCCTACAGAATGCAAGTTACCTCCACCGGTATGGACATCATGATATAAAATCCTTGAAAATCCCCGATGCTATGTACATACTATGTAATTATAGACACTTACTTTCTGCTTTTCCTCTCTCAAGACTAACAAACATAAATCACTTTAAGCGAAACAAACACGTGATTCAAGGTCACGGGCCCTTCATTAAACTGGGTTAGTTATAATGTTGCACTTGTGCTAAACCTCACTCTGTTGCTGCCATGGAAGGGCATGGAAGGGCATGGAAAGCCAGGCGTGATAGACTTGAGATTATCTGTGCCGAGAACTACGCTGAATTCTGTCCACGTCTGTTAGAGTTAGATGTTTGCCACTATGAATGATGAGGCTCTCGATGCAAGCTAGTGGCTCTACTATGATAATGGACTCGATTTCTCAATACCAATCCCTCCAGACGGCTTTGATGGTCCTGCTGCCTCAAGCCAACGACTACAAAGTCGACATGGATGTGCAGATATTGAGAGTTAGAGTCAAGTACTAGATCGAAGCCTATTTAAATGTCAATCTTATACTATTAAATCGGCGCCTGTAAAAGAAAAACAAGACTAGATAAGCTGACGGAAAATGTAGTGCAGAGCATCGACCGCTACCCTAGTGACTTCTGGGAGACCAATTTCAAGCCCGAAATTGATGTGATTGTTGAAGAAAAGAAGCTGACCGATACCCACAAGCCTAACAAGACTTAAATTGTCGTCTCCATAAACGCACGAGAGGTGGACAAAATACCCTTGCAGTCTCCTGGACTTAATATCGATTGGAGTAGACGGGCAGATTGATAGCTGGTCCAATCTAGTCCGCAATGGAAAGAAACTGACCATTTAGATCACCTTTATTTTTAAAGAGACTTGTCAGCTGGTATCTATGAAGACAGGTCGTCGTGGACGGAATACTACAAATGCTTAGCTTAATGAGCGAGCTACTATCCACAACGACCAGGGTAAATATAGTTTTGCACCCCACATTCGTATTGGCAACCACACAGTAAGGCGCAACATGTACTGCAGTTCACGTCAAGAAGTGGAACTCTGCGTAAAATATGTGACCGCGCAAACCGAAAAGCCAAAAGCTTAGCATAAATATTCACACTCAGTAAATCTAGTTGACTTTGAATTTGAGCAGCAGTTGTCACTACTAGCAGATTCCAAAGATTTTGTTCAAGAATGTGTAACACTCATCTCTGTGTTGGGTAAGTGGTATCGCCGTTCTATGAGCGAGATGGCTCTCAAAATCGCACTAAAGTCCGATCAGTCGCTGTCCACAAAGGACCCATTCCAACGCTGGAAAGATTGTAGCATACGCCTCAACCTCTGTGAGCATGCGGTTTCGATGCGCCCTCTCCCAGATTTGAATCTCAGCTTCACTCTCTTCGTCGTCGTTCCGTTCATCATCGACCATATCACGTGTATCAACAAGTGCAGAGGTTTCATCAATATCAAGATCCGCTCGGGCTCTTGCGTTGGTGCGCTCCCTATCCCCAACGAGTCGCAGACTACAGTACTTCTCTATGTCGATATGATCAAATGATGAGATGGGATATATATCGCGAGATAAGGCCAGTAACTTGAGCCGGCTTAAACTTCTAAGATGATGGCGTAGCTTCGCGTGATTTATGAGCCATTGATTTCTCCATCCAAAGTTAGCCGGCACGGAGGCTGAGTCGCTCAAGGGACACAATTGTACCGAGTGTCCATCAGTGCTGTTTGAGGAATGGGAAGGTGGTGGCCAATCAGATCACAGCAAAATTGTTAGTAAAGTCTAAATTTACCCTCGAAAATGATTTTATAAATTAGAATAAAGAAATAAAAATATACCAAATTTTATATTTGATAGAATTTTTTGTGTATGTTGATTCTAGAAACATATTCGGTATTCTTGTAATAGGCCTTCGAATCCTTTAATCATCGGTCCCTATTCCATGCAATGCTGTCGGACCTTCTTACATATTGCACCGTTGTAAATGGAGGAAATATTGATTAGCCTTGTTGATTTCGTTTCTTTGCCAAACGACCTAAAATTTCCCTAGTCTACCCCGTCCAAAAGTCGCATAAATGGGCCGCACGAAACGGAATAACCGAGGGTCACTGATGTGGCAGCGTGTAAAATCACCCAAAAGCAAGTTCCAAAGACTAATGCACCGATGGTACCAACCACACAGATGGAGCAAGCTATGTTGGCGGGACAGTGAGTGTCTGAGTACTGTATGACAATCCGCAGCCCTCAATCTCGAAAGTCAGGGTCATAAGCATAGACGTTCCATGTCCAACGCTAAGTCTTTACCAAGCCAAGGACTAAGGTGTCCGTAAACTTGAGGCAAGGCTAGTGGCAAAAATGATGGAGTACTCTAAATCAGCATTTTCAAGACCGACTTACCGGAATAATTATTATAAATCCGCTGATCCTAGTAGGGGCTGGGATAAGACGGCTTTGAACTAACGCAAGGACCCATAAGATGATGTCCTGACTCGTATGTCAACGAGCTATTGTAGTGTGTTGTCAAAAGATTTGTCAAGACGGAAATGTCCATACCGGTAGTGTATGACTACCAATGTCTCTGTAGTAGGTAACTTTAGGACATTTTTCTTAGGGTTTCATTTTGCGGCTACTGATAAATGGTGTAACAATGTACGAATTATGTACCGGTACGTACCAATATCCTCCAACTGTTTACTTTCTTATTTACAGTAGATAATTATTATGTACTGTCTCAAAATGCATCGATAAAGGTCTTAGGATATGCGGGAAGCAAACAACCAACATTATTCATCTAATTGACTGCGATGGTCCCTGAATGTTATCATTATTAGCAAGATAAAAACGACAGGAAAGAAATTTGAAACTCTTAGTGGAGCTTTGTTTTAGTCAGCTTCGGATGGGCAGTGCTGCTGTATTATGTCACAACTTATCATTTGTTATATATGAGTCACTGTGTGAACATGTAACAATTGTTTCAACATCTATTATATGAGGTATATATGAAGGACATTATCAACACAAAAATATCGTAGAATCTACGACAATATAGCTTATCAACTACGATGATCCTTATTTCAGAAAAAGCAAGATCTCTACTAATTGTTCAGTCAATATGCCTTGCTGTTAGCTGGCTTGCAGTGTCTATTAGATTGTTAACTAAGATATATCTTGGCCGAATCCAAAGACTTCCTGGAAAAGGCCACACGCTAGAAGATGGTCTGATGTACTTCTCATTTGTCAGTGATGTTGTTTTATTCTCTTTCGATTCATCCCCCACCCAAAAAAAAAAGGAGAAAAACCCGTATTAAAATTTCTTATAGCTCTTATATTTGGCTCAAGCCTCGGCTGTCATGCATGGCGCCATTACTGGTGGTATCGGTAAACGTGCCATTGACCTTGATACTAACAAGATTGTGACTGCGGCTAAAATGTGGTACATATGTGAGGCAATATACGGACCTCTCAGTGCATGTATTAGAACGTCAGTCGTTATTTACGTTATCAAAGTGTTTCCCCGCACAGATTCACTCTGGGGGATATGTCGTACAAAGACGACCGTTATTATTGGGCTTGTCATGATGTACGCCTTCACTGCAATATATTTTTTCATAAACATATTCCAATGTAGACCCTTTTACTATTATTGGGAGCAATTCGAAGGCTACCAAGAGGGCGCTTCATGCCACGTTTCGCGTATCGTTCCTGTTCTTGCTATGGTCCATAGCGCGTTTGCATTTGTCTGTGATGCGCTTATTACCGCGTTATCCTACAAGCTTCTCCAGCAGACTACAATGACTCTACGGAAGAAAATTAAAGTTTTCTTTCCATTGAGTATCGGAATTGTGTAAGTATGAGAGTTCTGTGCCGTGTAATGGTTCTAATTGGACTACAGAGCTGGTATAACTATGATTATTCGAATACCTTATATTAAAGCTTTAGAAATATCTCCTGAATTTTTATATGAGACTGTGTATGTGTTTCTCCTTTTTCTGTCTTTCTTTTTCCTTTTTTTGAAAATGTGCTAATAGTTATGGGCAGTGATGTCGCAATATGGTCAATCATAGAGCCATCACTGGGGATTGTGGCTGGCTGCCTACCCATTATTTATAGCTTATACATATCTAAAACCCGAATGAATAGCAAAGAAGAAGATAAGATAATTATTACGACGGTCGTTGATGTGAGAGGCGAAGACAGCAGCGGGTCAGTCAAGAGTCCACAGAGTTGGTCCGTAACTACAGCAGAAGCGATGGGCGGGCAAAGAGTACGTACTTGTTGGTCATTACCATTTGGAAGAAAGTGTTAGTGTAGCCTATTCATGCACCACTTTGTCCAATGGATAGTCTCGAAAAGGCAACTAAGAAACGCGGATGTCTTATTGACGATGAGAAGGAGAAAAAAGATACCTAATTCCCGAGCCCTGAAAGCCTTGGCCACCAAATAGAATTTAGTTAAGGAGATTTCTCTATAAATTGCTACCGGAATATCGTACTGTTAAGCCAACAGGGTAAAAGATTAAACTAATAGTCGCATTTGTAGCGATTCCTATCGATCATGCAGGGCGGGCTATAAGGAATTGACTGTGCCGGAATGTAATACAACCGCATTACAATTCTGTATATACAAAAAGGCCACATGGTGTCAACATTAGCTATTGTGAATCGAAGACGCTGACGTCCATTCCTGCAATCATGCAACTCAACAGCCTGCACTTGAGGATGTGCTTCAATGCCCACTAGCTGTTCAATTGATCGCTGTCGTCTCTATAATCTCCAAGGGCCTATGGTTAAACACGAAACTAATTTCGTTGCATATGAATAGCGAGAGGATGTTTTATCCCTAGAAGCACTAGCCTCATTATGCATGAGCGTCACAATACTATGTCATCATCTTTTCAGGCCCATAAAGCCATTTCCTTCCCCAATGAGTATCAAAAAAAACATGAAAATGATTGTTTTATCATCAAGATGATCTTAAGCAACAGGGGGGCTGTACTGGAAAATAACAAGACGCATCCTTTTGTTTCTACACAGGAGCTGATCATAAATGGCCGGGAATTACCGAGGTAGTAATATAGGATCTTAAATATCGAGACATCTAGATTCGCCGATTTGTATTCATTGAGAGTGCCGCCATATCATCCTATGACAGTAGAGAGTTGAGCGCGTTCAACTCATTTGGCTGCCCTCATGTTTCGGTGTGAATGTTCTTCAATATACTGTATTATTACCCTAATTTGGTTAAGCACAATGAGTACTTTAACTGAGCCACTTTCGGGAGCTTCTTCTTCTGTGGAAGCTGACGCATTCCTGACGACTGTCTCCCTCAGACGCTGAGTAGCAATCTCGCGCGGAGCTAGTTACAGCAATTAATACATGGGCTGCTACATGAGGATTGGTTTTTATTTTGCGGAAGTCAACTACCAAATCTAGCGGCAGGAAGATTCGAAGAGGCAATATCTCATTCTATCTTGGAGGAAAGTCACCATCAGACGATGCAAAATGGAAGCCAAATATGGAAACAGTTCGTACGACAATGTGCTTCGCGTTGGCCACTGGCCGGCCTGACAACGCATGAGCTTGGCCAACGGGCCAATACCTCCCCGCGTTATAATATTACTAAATCCGCGAGAAAGCGTAGAAAGAAAGCACACCAAGGAGCAAGAGCAGAAAATGTATGCTAATAGCGTATGGGCTTTTGGGAGATCAAGTCAAAACTTGGGAAATGTACATGCAATATAGTTAGAGTTGCCCTATTGGCTGAGACCACCGGGCGTAATTAATTGTGTGTGTGTGTGTGTGTGTGTGTGTGTGTGTGTGTGTAACATCAATTTCATGATGTTCGGATAAGCTCAATCCCTGCGGCATCTTTGCGGTCGTGACGAGCCTGCTATGGCCCCGTTGAAGTGAGACTGCTGGGTAGATCTGGGGATATATCTGCGTGCGTGCCTAGCGTGGTCCCTCCAAAGCCGGTTCTGGCTGTTAGATAATTACCACCTTCTTTATTTTCATGGACAAAATGCAAGATAGACATGAGTAACCTAAGTATAGTAGAACATACCGGGAAATTAACTCCAGTCCACTTATTCTTATTCCCTTCATAGACACTTCTAAGGTAGAGACCATAAGAAGCTCTAATTAACTACAAGGCGCCCGCGATCCAGAAAAAAAGATTTTAAGCAAAAAATCCGGGCTCTTTTTATACCTAGTGGTACGGATGGAAGGTAAAGTGTTGTGGGGCTATAGGAAAAGCGGAGTTAGGTTAAGTGGCGTCCATGACGTTGCGACGCAGGCATTTGTTGATGAAATCGTAGTATGTAGAAAGAAAGAGCCCTATGAATCACCGCATTAGTCTTGAGCTCAATACTTGATCCTTTGCATTGAAGGAATCTCAAATAGACCTCATTCAAGAAACATCTTCGGGTTAGCCATATTGTGTAGCAGAAAAAAGTTTCAAAACCTCTATCTGGGATTGTTCGCGCACAAGTGCTTCGAATTACGGTATGATGTGTACGGGCATCCGAGTGGCCCTCCACATGCTCGAACTTTAAACCACTCTGTTCTCAAAGCTACCGAAATGGTCTGTGATCGCATGGGAGCTATCTACCAAACTGGTCTAACTTAATTGGAAAATGGAGGAAAAGCTTCTCCCCCTGAGGGTGTAGGGATCAGTTGCATCTGTTCGCTAGCATGAGGTCACTGGTTGCTTGTCAAGCCTCACTACTGTCGACGGCCTCGTTTCTTTCTGGGTCTTTGCCTCTTCGACGTTTTTGTCAGATTTCCGATTTTCGTCTTCTTCCATTCGTCGCCCTTCATATATTTTCTGTTCCATCCTCAAACTCTGGATGACCCGTTTCTTAACTTCGTTGCGCCCCTGAGCTACAAACACTTCAAGAGATTTGACAGTTAGATGCTTACCACGATGGCGAGTATTATGAAGAGCAAAGAAGGCTTCAACTTTCGACGAAACGACACTTGTAGATTTAGCGCTAGATGCAGATTCTCATACGACGCAGCCAGTACACAATGTGAGCATTTCATGAGACGAAGGCCTTCCGCTGCTGAAGGCACCTACTCAGGTAACAAACGCCATCACGCTTCAGAAGGGAAGCTGTGGGAATGGAAAGGGCTACTGCATCAAGGCGAACAAATGGTGTGGCCTTCTCCCCCGGTGGTGAGTCGTTTCTTTCACCTCGCCGTCGAGCTGATGCATGGAGACATCGGTGCCTCCCAAGAGACAATCAAGCTTGTCGTCACTGATGCCGGCCTGTCTTTCATCACGGACGTGATAGACCGACATATCCCTGTAGATAACATATCTGTGACAGGCAGCCGCCACTGGTTGGCTGAAATCAAGCCGCTCCTTCAGCTCGCAACCCACTGCCGCGTTGTGGACTCAGATGTCCTGGAGCAAGAGGTTGCGGCAATATTCAACTATCTGCTTGGCATAGGCGGCTCTCGTATGGCTAGACTCTTCAACTATATCGTCTTGCTTATGCAAACTTACTCAAACACTTCAACACGGGTCTTACGAACGGAAGCAGTCGAGCTGTCTTTTGCTGTATTAGCTAAAATGTTAGATGATCAACGACAGCTTCTCTGAATTTTCCAATACCCGGGCTACTTTTGTTGATGAGCCAACGCAGCCGGAAGAGGAATTTCATCGTCTTCAGGCGTCAAGGTATCTCGACTACATCCGCCAATGTCTCCAAGTTGGTGACCGGCTAGTGACTCTGCAGAATCAGACTCCAGTTGCTGTGTCCCGAGAAACTGTTGTGCTGAGACAAGATCTTCCCGGGCATTTATCCGCCGACGGACCGCGACACGATAATGACCTTGCAGAGATCACCGAGATCAAGACCTTGCCAACATACGAAGAGATCAGGTCACCGCGAATGGAGTATTTCCCAACATACGGTTGTGCCACGCCCATGAATATCGAATTTGATGAAAACACTAGCTTAGAGCTGACGGTCTGTTGTAGCCAACCCTCTTCCGTCCAGGCCTTGGCGCTTAAGCAGAGAAAGGACTAGTGGAAGAAATCCAAGCGACTGTAGGCGGGTGCATTAGTCTGTGTCATAGATGAAAGCAAATCGGTAATGTTCTGTACTGTCGCCGATTCAACCATGAGGAGCGAAGACGACAACGAAGATCGTCACGGGAGAAAGTCGGCCGAGGAAACCTCCGAGTCCGCTACAGCAACCAAAGTCTTCACTCTTTCAGAAGTTTAGCCTTTATCGAGTAAAACAGAAACTAAGCAAACTTGATAACGAGATGCGCAATGCTCTCCAGGAACTATCAGCATCAGACTCCTTACAAGCCGTAAAAGCATTTCTAGCGCAACCTTTCCCCAACCATTATGATGAGTTGTTTCAAAAAATAGACGACGGGTGGGAACAAGTGACCCGCCAGCCGCAGAAACCATTAATGCAGTGGCTCGCCGGTGGATCTCGAGACAGTACTCGATGCCATGAAATTGAGAACTCGAAGAAGTCCCGACTGTCAAGCTCCCGACTGTCAAGCATGAACCATGCTGAGCGTCTAGTGCTATACCACTACTGGTTGAGCAGCATCCTAGCCCCGATAGTGAGCCGGATTTTAAGATTGCATGAAGAGCATGTCTAACTTATAGAGCAACGAAGTCGCGTGCGCAGCGACGTAGACTTGCGTTGCCTCCAGCAGGCCAACGTCACAACGACGGGCCTTGCGAGAAATTTAAATTTCTTCGAAAATTACGGTGCAAAGTTATGCTTTGCAAAGAGGCTGGTGAGGTTTTAGAGGCTCACCTATTGACTACATTGCTCCCGTCTGTTGAGCATGCAATTCTACAACTGCGCCCCCAGATTCAAAATTAAGAATTGCAAAGCACGAATCCTCGCGGCCAACAGTACTCTCTGGACACGTCTTTATTCGAGAGACTTGTTCAGCCACCGCACTCGACAGATCTGCGACTTCCATTCAGCACATTGGAAACCCAGAGACGGATGCACCCGTCGATTGCTGAGCTCTTGCGATCAACTATGTATCCCTCTCTGCAAGATGCCGAGATGGTGATGAGGTATCCAGGCGTTGCAGGTATGAAGAAGCGCCTGTTTTGGTTTCAACACGACCGGCTTGAAGCTGGCGCGGCTAGCCAGGACCCTCTGAACACCTCACATTCGAACGATTTTGAAATTGACATGACTGTTTCCTTTGTCTCTCACCTCGTCAGACAAGGAGAGTATTCTCAAAGCGATATAGTAGTTATTACTCCATATCTTGGTCAACTGCATAGGTTGCGGCGCCAGATGGAGTCTATGTTCGAGATCTGTCTGAACGATCGGGACCTTGCAGACCTTGAAGAATTCGAGATTGATCACAGGGAAGATTCTGCTGCCGCACAGAAACAGCCTAGCAAGACCACACTTCTCAAAAGCGTTAGGGCCTCAACCGTTAACAACTTCCAGGGTGAGGAAGCAAAAGTCGTCGTGATCTCTCTCGTCCGGAGCAACCTGCGAAATAATTGCGGCTTCCTCAGCACCGCCAATCGAATCAATGTTCTTCTATCACGCGCAAAGCAAGGGATGTATATCATCAGCAACCCGAACACATACTATAATATTCTCATGTGGGCAGAGGTTATTTGCATACTCGGCGTCAGCGG
Source organism: Sphaerostilbella broomeana (assembly GCA_930272545.1). NCBI lineage: Eukaryota > Fungi > Ascomycota > Sordariomycetes > Hypocreales > Hypocreaceae > Sphaerostilbella > Sphaerostilbella broomeana. The sequence continues at coordinate 15,089 of CAKNET010000108.1, read as the reverse complement.
TTGCATTAGCACAAGCCTCGAGCTCCAGTGCAGGCGGCATCCCGATAAGCCGATTCACGTCTCCGAGCCAGACCACTTCTTGTTATTTTCTCCGGAGAGTGGATGCAACCTGCCATGCGACAAAAGACTCCAATGTGGCCATTCTTGTACTGGAAAATGCCATTTGGACACCCTACATAACGCCATAAAATGTCTAGAGGACTGTCCCCGATCACAGAAAGGTTGCGATCACCCTTGCCCTCGTCGATGTGGTGAGCCTTGTCCAGAGTGATGTTATTCTCAGCTCAGGAATATTGACCTCGTACTCCCATGTGGTCACGGGCTCTCTTCGGCGAAGTGCTGGGAGGCTCAGGACCCTGCCTCAGTCTGTTGCAAAGTTCTACTTACGCGGACCGTGCCGGGTTGTAATCATGATGTCAATGTTCAATGCCATGAAGATGTGGCCGCCGCCAATTATCGCTGCACTGCCCAGTGCGATCACCACCGCGAATGCGGCCACAGGTGCAAAAGCCCTTGTTTCAGATGCAATAACCGAGAGGATGGCAAGATCTCAGCACGGAACCATGGCATCTGCGAGCAGAAATGCGATCGTAATTACTCGACATGTAATCACGGCTGCTGCGAGATTTGTCACGGCGATAGAAAGTGTCTACCTTGCAGAGAGCCATGCGAGGTGCGTTGCGGTCATTCAAAGTGCAGTAAGCCTTGTCATGAGCCTTGTTCCCCTTGTGCGGAGGGCACTTGTCATTCGAACTGCCCTCATACACGGTGCACGATGCCATGTGCCGTGCCGTGCGATTGAGTGTCTTGTTCTAAACGGTGTGCGAAGATGCTAGACTGTGGCCATCAATGTGAGTTCATCCAGGTCTTTCCTTAAAGTTCAGGCCAGGTTCTAACAGACGCAGGTCCTTCGCTTTGTGGAGAGGCCTGCCCGGACCCTACATTTTGTCAACAGTGCGCCTCTGAAGAGGTCAAGTCTACATGTGTCAATTTTATCGAGATGAGAGAACATAATAAAATCAACTTAGAAGAAGAGCCTTGTATTTTCCCTAACTGTGGGCATTTCCTTATCGTTTCATCAATGGATCGTCAGATGGGTATGGAATCTCATTACGATATGGACCAGAACGGCCATCCGACACGAATCGCCAAGCTGTCTAAGCCCTTTTGGATGGACGGCTCGGGCATTCCTGTGTGTGCCAACTGCCGCAGTTCGCTTCGAAATATCTCAAGGTACGGTCGCATCGTATGGCGAGCGATGCTTGATGAGGCGAAAATCCATAGCCTGGTCAAATGAGAAATACCTCTCCCTTGCCAGTCGTAAGCAATGGGCGCTACAACTCTATCATTAAACTGTGGGAAAAGATAAGCTCATATACAAGTGATGTTCGACGAGAGGAACAGCCCTTCCAGCGGGTGGAAGACCTCGTACAATTTGCCAATCGCCAGAATATGACGAACCAAGAGTTTCGGTACGACGAGTCACTAGTACAAGTCAAATGGTCTCTTCTTGCGATAGCGCTGTCGCTCAAGTGCGATTTCATCATTCTTTCGGACTTTTGCCAACTAAGCAAGGCGGCCGGTCAAAGCCAAGCAGAATTTAATCTGCATCTATCGGCTCATTGGTCTGACTGCGACAACCTCATCAAGCTTTCCCACCGCTCCATACATCCAAGAGAAGAAGTCCAGGGCCACATTTTTGCCGCATAGCTCTGTGGTCTCTGTCTCTCTTCCAACCCAAGCACCATTTGGTCAAATTCTGGCCTCGGGAGCATCTTGAAGGAGCAGAATTCAGAGAATCTCAAAGAGAAAGCTCTGACCCACATCAGCTACGCCCGCGCATTATTGGAGCAGCACCCATCCACAGCCAAGTTTAAGGACGAGATTGACACTGTTGAGACTATGGTCAGCGACGGCGTCTACCGTTGGGTTACAACGAGGGAATTGCGGACTGTTTACAAGGCGATGTCAAGGGAGATGATGGGAACTGGACATTGGTACACGTACGAAAATCGCCATACGTTTACTATTGGTGAGTGTGGAGTGCCGATGGAGGAAGCGAGGTGCCCGGAGTGCGGAGCCAGGATTGGAGGGCGAAATCATGCACCCGTGGAAGGAACAAGGCACGCGGTAGAGATTGACGAGCTTGCGAGGAATATGAATGGGTTGAACCTGTAGGCAGGTTTGCTACTCGGAATGGTATTCTATGCTTAACATTATGCAAAGTGTATTATGTGCTCAACGCTCTCTCACATTCCACTAGTCACTATAGACTATATGGTAATGAAGTGTCCAATACATGGTTTGACAGGAGCTCCTTCTAAATTAACTTAAGTGTGAGGTTCCGCCACAGGCCCACAGAAGCCGTGATGAACATATTTTTCTTGTAGTCTTAGGCTAGGAATTAACTCCTTAATGCTATTTATAATAGAGGAAATTTGGATGAGGTGTAAATCCACGTGCCACTCGTCCTCCGGTGATCCTTACTACGGAATGCGACATTTTAGGCACCCAGAAGTACCTTTACCATTTAGTGTTAACATCGGTTCTTATTGACACTCTAGCCTAAACTATGTACAAATCTGTATCTCCAAGGTGCCCCGAAGCCATTTCTCAAAAAGGAACTATGAACAAACCGGAAGCCATTTATGCGAATATAAATTTCTAGAAGGTGAAAGAAGTTTCCGAACTGAAGATTCCAGCAAGTTGTGAAAGCTCATATACCAAGGGGGGGGTCTCGCAATTTGACCACGAATCCCTAACTTAGCAACCTCTAGATCGGGGGGGTCACTGATTAGCAAAATGCCCCTTGATTCGCAAAAATTGAGTATATCGCTACCCCGCCATAATGCGTGTTAGCCCAGGTAGATTCGTAATTTTCATACAATTTACCAGCTAAGGTCGTCACGGTCGTGATCAGGATATGCTGCTACTCGGCCTCGTCCTCAGGCGTTAATAACAGGCGATTCCCTCTGTTATCAGCTCTTGGCTTAGTCCCGTTGACTCGGCTATACAGTCTATTGTATGGGACTTGAAGAGCCTTGCTTGTTGCGGAGATTGATGTGTTAAACTTATCGTGATATAACTCTACGGCCGCGATAGTCCGTTGTTCGAGATTTTCTGCGTTGCAGTGCGAGAAATTAGGTAACGTAATCTCTAAATTAATCGATTTTGGGCTGTAGGTTGAGAAGCCTCTGATGAATCTATTTGCTGAAAAGAACTGGGAAATTTTAAGAATTGATAAAGTTGAAGTGTATTGAAGACTCTTGATGGATAGGGATAATCCTTGCCAAGTTGGCGTTGTGGCGGGGTACCGTGATGTATCGCGAGCGCGTTATTGCAATTGTGTGGGTTGAGGGGCTAACTAACAGAGATATGCAGGTACAGTGGGGGGACACAAATTCCGAGTAAAAACCCCGTATACCGCTTCATTCCGTAAATTATTCCGAACCACCATTTAACTTCAATCTTTATTTTCTCTACTAAAAATGGCTCCAATAACTCTAAAAAAATATCATAGTCCTTATAAAAGGACAAGGGTTGCAGCAATATTCAATTCTGGCGAGCCTGCCAGCAGAGTGGCTTATATTAAAGGAGTTGCACGAGGATCTGTGAATAGCATCTTTCAAAAATATCAATATCAAAAAAGTGGTCAAAGCCTTTTATGTATCGGGAGGCCGCTACTGATCTCGGAATATAATAAAAAATATATTATTCGAATTATTAAGAATAAGCTTTTTATTTTTAATATTGATCTTTTTAAGGAAGTAAATTTAATATATTTTATATATACTTTATATTAATTTTTTATAAAAGAGAATATTTAATATTAAAAAGCTATATAATAACTTAAATTAAATAAAGAAATTACTATAAAATAGTTAGAATTTACTCTTTAATAGAAAGATAATACTCTTACTAATTAATAGTATTAGATCTTTTTAGATAAGACTATAATTACTTATAGTAATAGAGAGAGATAAAAATAGGTTTTTTATTATTAAGTATATTATATTTTAAATCCTTATAATAATTATAATTAATTAAGAAAAGAAATAAAAATTAGATCCTAGGTTTATTTAACCTAAAATAAAGCTAATATAATATTTTTAAATATTCTGGGCTGTATTTGTATATAATAGACAAATTTCCCTTATCCCTTTACTAAAAGACCCCGAATCTAATTATAGTGGTATTACTAGTTGCTGTATCCTTAAGTATTTATAAAAAAATCTTTTAATAATTGCTAAGCCGGGTTTTATTTTCGCCTAAGATAATACCCTAATATATAAAGCCCGTATTATACAAGATTAGTTAAAGGAATGGGCTGAGGAAAATGGTATTATGCTTGTGGAATGGCTGCCATATTCTCTAAATCTTAATCCGATTGAAAATCTATAGAAATTACTTAAGTAAAAGATTATGGAATTATATCCCGAGATTACAAAACTTCGAAAAAACAACTCCTTGCTTCAACAGCTATATAAGGCAGTTATTGATATGTGGGAGCTATTTAGAGATGAGCTGTTAAATAACCTAATAAATTTAATGCTAAATTGGGTTGAAGCTGTTATTAATGCCAAGGGCTGGTATATAAAATATTAGATATAGATTTTTAGATAATTTTATAGTAGAGAATTTAAATATTTTATTTTTCAAAAGATTTGACCTAGAATTGGGTGAGAAATCGTTATTTGAAGTTGTGGAAGAAAAATCGGGATGTTTAGGGTAATGAGGGGTTGCTTGGAATTTGTGTCCCCCTACTGTAGAACAACCAGCGCCCCTCCTTCCAGTCCAGCCAGCTGCTGCTCAACAGCCTTTGCTCCACCTTGTCGCGTCGGCTTACTAACTAATTCCAGCCAATGACTTGCATTTCTAGTATGGGTCATCCTCTGGGCCATGGGCCATGGGACAACCTTAACCAAAATAAGAAGAGGGTTGTGTGAGACCTAGGTAACTCTTGGCTGCTCCTACACCCAAAAAATACCTCTCAATTTCGCTCTCGCTCATACTGTATAAATTTTCCAAATTTTGCAATGCCCATACAAGGTCTCGAGCATAAGTAGTAACACAAAGCCCCAATTTTAGACCCACATTATAGTAGAAGAGTATAAATAACACAGGAAAGAAAAAGTCTTATACTAAACTAATTAAATCACTATATAATATAAATATAATATTTATACAGTAGGGCCCGAAATTAATTCCGTATTTTTGAATGCTGAAGCATTCTTAGCACGGACCATGTGTGTGGCGTATTGTGGCAATACCGTGTGGAGGTTCAGGGATTGTACTTTTGTAGCCAGTGCCTTAACGGGAGCTTGATCTATTCCCTATCCCTCAAATATATAATAATTTGATTGACCTTAAGTCTTTTATCAATGAATACGGGCTTTGCGAAGACTTGTATAGCTCGATAGAAGGAACTACAGGTATATTAGTCTGGAAAGACCCTTGGGATTTGTCACGACCCGACCTCTCTTGAGGCCACCCTAGGGTCACGTGACGGGAAGCGATCACTTATCGATAAGTGATCCCTTGAGCGCTCACTTACAGTGACCCAGTGAGCATCTCTTCGCTCACCAGCCTATGCTCGGCGATCACCCTATCGCTCACCACCGACATGATCACGACTGATAGTATATAACCCGTAGAGTCAACCACACTCGTTTAGAATAGTTTTAGTTAGACTTCAGTCGTTAACAATTGTATCTACCAAGACAACTAGTTCTTACACCTGAGCCCTTGTTGTTCAAACGTATTACACCCTTGTTAAGATCGTGACAGACAAGTCTACGAACTATTAGTATATGAAATAGGAAGCGAAATCGTTATTCCATATCTTATCAGCCATATATAGCTAAATTAATTCTTATTTTATTGAATAATTACCGCTTTTTTATACTATTCGCGACTTTGTGATCTACCTCTAATATCAGGTAAAAATGTGACGTTCCGGTCCCGATACTATAAGTATAGGGTAGGTTTTCCCAACAGCGCTAAACCCTTTCAGAGCGTATGGTTTATGTTGGTAGGAACAACGGCGATGGGTTCTAGGCAATAGACTTCTCTGTCACGATTCTAACAAAGTATAATTACGTTTGAACGAGGACGCTCCTTTGGACCTGTTTGCTATTGGGGGAAATCTTGCTGATGTAATCAGGTCACGTGAGGCCTGTTCCCGAGGCCTTGTGTTGGAACTTGCGGAAACGGTAGCTTGAGTAAGAATATATATTATAATAATTATAGATATATAATAGCATATTTAACTTCAATAAATTAGTAAACTTATTTTTATATAAGTAGTTTATATATCTTTAACTATATAATTTATAGCAAGGGTTAAATCCTGTACTCAACCAAATCAGAGGATCTGTCACAACCGGATGCTGCGGACAATGTCTCAACAGACAAAGAAGACAACGAGACGAAGGAGACGTAAGAGTCAAGCCTCCCCATCGCGAAGCTAGTAGGATACGTCGGCGGATCCAAAGACGGTGCTGTATTTAAGTGGTGTCCCAGTCTGACCACCAGGTCTTATGAATGGGCCTGGAACGGAAGAACTAAAAGTTGAAGGACTAATTATATATAGATCACCGCGATATATCCAAGGACAGGATCATTTATGCAGCAAAGTGATCTAAGAATAATCATCACGTATATATATGCTTATCGAGATACCTAATGGAGAGAAGAACATAAAAGAGGGAGAGGAGAGAGGACAAAAGAAGGACGAATGCATAACTTTAGTCTAAAACGGTAAAAATTGGCCTTATGGACGTGGCTAAGCTGGGCCAGAATTAGAATAAAGCCGAAAGTGAGCAAGCTGTTAGATTAGTTATTGGAGCAGTATATACATTTATTTCGGTCTCTACTCTATAATATTTACATAATTAAAAAATAATAGTAATATTATTATTATTATTTAATTAAAAGAGTTTAATAAAATCTATAGATTTATATTTAAAATGGGGCTTTGTGTTACTACTTATGAGACCTTGTATGGGCAAAATGAGCCTCGTTTTATAGAACGAAAGTCACATGATTAGACTAGAGTTGAATTAGACATAGCGCAGATAGAACTCCCGAAACAAGCCCGAAAAGGAGGGGCTAGGAGAAGAATACACACACGTCTGGTTGCACGCAGGTTCAACTGTAGTCCCCCTCCCCTCGTCGATACCCTTCCTGTCCCTGGGGTCTCTTGTTTCATTTTACCAGTGGCTACACTATGCGCGAGTGCTTCGTTGGTCTCCCTTCGGTTGGAAAAGCAGTTCTTGTAGGTTACGGGCTTGTGTCCGTGCATTCTCTCTTCGCGCTCTGACAGCGCTACGCTTCAGTTACTCTCAGTGGGATTGTTAAGAGCAGTAACCTTAGTGTTGATGTTGCTCAGGCGGTAGCCGGGTCTCTGGTGGATGTTTGAACATTGACCTTCGCTGCGCCTTGGTAACGTCACGCTGCGTGTAAAAGCAGACGCGGAATATAACTCTGCTACTCTTTTGATCAGGCCGTGGGGGTGTCTCTCTTCTTGACGTGTCGGTGTCAGTGCCGGTGTCAGTGCCGGTGCTCGTGGTTTGTTATTACACTCTCCGTTAGAGGCATGGTTATAGTAGGTGATCATGTGTGGTCCATCTGAATATGATTGTATTATTGCTCCTTTATCGGAGGATAATTTAAAGGCTCTAGAGCCTTCTTTTGATAGTTTTGTTAAAGAAAGAGGCTTCGCATATGTGTTTGTAGCTAAAGGTATAAATTGGATGTTTTATCATTTTATAGGAAACCATGATACATGGGCATCTGACCTTCCGTTGGATTATATAAGTGTATGTGATTTCTTTAGAGAAAGAGGTTTTGTATGGACAAGAACTCCATGGGAGCTCGTCGTTTTGATCAAATAGTTCCGGTGGTAAATGGGCTTGATAAGTTATACAATAATTATTAAATACAGAGGTTTTAACCAGGCCAGTATTGTTAAATGTGAATGTTCGTAGATGTGTAATTTTTCATGTGTAGTTGTGAGTGAATGTGTAGAATGGGTTTGTGTAATTGTATTCCGTTAAGTATAGGGTAGAGGGGCGGGTAGCCCCTTCCTCTCTTATGTATAGAAGCCCACAAATTGGATGGGTTGTCAACCCATCCAATTTATTAAGCAATATTATTTGGCACGACAGAGCAGCCTGTCCTGGGACAGTTGACGCGTCTAGAAACTACGCGATCCGACGCGACGTACACTGTTGGCAACTTCCTCAGGACGCCCTAACCCTAACCCTAACCCTACGCCAAGATATGTTAGCAGGTACTGCTAACACCGAAGCTATCTATGTACGATAGGTACCTTGCGACCGAGAATATCATCCTATTACAGTTGCCAAGCAAAGGGGGATTGTCAACGACGATGATGTCCGCAGCCACAGCTTCCAATACGAGGACTGAATTCAGCTATTCAATGTATTGGCTAATCAGAAGGAATAATAGTGCCCGCAAAAGCAACTTTGAAAAAAAAGCAATAACTACTGGACCTTCTATAACCAGCACTTAAATTTCCCGTAGACAGCTTAATTAAAGGATGTAGTCCGCTACCAGTTTTGACCCATTGCTAGCACTTTCGTGATAGAGACGAGATCTTAGCTAGGCTGGATCCACACTTCGAGGGTCTCATAATTCCCAATGGTGGGAAGTAGTTAGTTTGATTATGCACTTCGATCAGACGGCAAAAACGCGAACAAAAAAGACAAAAGTTTCGGTTAAGTTGCTACCTCGTTAAGAGTTCTATCTATCTTCACAATAAGTCCCAGGATTGCCCGAATGTCAGAATTCCCGCCCTGTCTCCCTCTACCTGGGAACCAGCCGCATGTTGAATCCCATTTCGAAAGCATGGTAGATATTGAAAGCAGCCCTTACCCACGCCGGTCAACATCATCCTCTTCATTTTTAACAACTCCAAGCTCTTTCTTCTCGACAGCACCTTCAATTCCTGTAGGAGAAATCGACCTTGAAGCTAGCCCAGGCCATAGTGAGATTGCGTCTTTTCCACATCATATCTTTAAACACAGCCTTCGATTTGCCACTCCGCTAAAGACAAAGCCTTCGCGGAAAGCGTGGTGGTGGAAGAAAGGGCTCCGGGTCAAAAAGAAGGATGGTAACGAACGACTGCGTTGGGCATGCCGTCTTTGTGCAAGAAGGAAGTGCTGGCTCCCTCTTGACTACAACCTTGCCTCAGATGGCATGGCAAGCATCGAGAGCACCTCTTAAAGCGCCATGGTATCTATGTAAGCTTCAATGTATTAATTCCTTCCTCCCTTATTAGTAATTGCTAACGTGTTGATTTTTAGGATTTATCTGGCAATAAAGCCAATCCCCACTTCGAAAAGGCCTGCAACAATGTACAACATTAACTCCGAAAGTAATAATGGACAGAATGTCTTGTACAATATGCTTAAAAACGTTGGAAAGACTAATGCATTGGATGAGTCCCTGATCGAATGGGTCACTGCTGAGAACCTCTCTTTCCGCATCGTCGAGAGCACTAGTTTCTAGAATATCGTTCTCCATCTTAATCCTGCCTCCAAGGACCGGATTCCTTCTGCAATAGTTCTTCGGGACAGACTCAATAACTTGTACAAGCAGGCACAAGGGCCGGTTACAGAGCTTCTCACGACAAACTGTGGAAGAATCCACGTCACTTTTGATGCCTGGAAATCTCGCGATCGTCTATCTTTGTTGGGACTTAATGTCTTCTTCATTGACGTAGATTGGAATCATCGCAAGTTACTTCCTGGGTTGCCTTTAGTCCAGTGAAGACATACTGGATAGAACCTTGCGGACGAGGTGCAAGTTTACTTGCAGGCTTTGAGATTCACACTTCTGCATTAGGCTACTTCGTCCTTGACAACGCCCGTAATAACGATACAGTAGCAGCCCTTGCCGATGAATTCGACTTCGACCCCGACCATCGCCGCCTTCGCTGCCTCGGCCACATCCTCAACCTAGTGGTAAAGCAGTTGATCTTTGGCGCCACTGCTAATGCGATGGAGATTGAAGGTGATGCTGACTTCGATTTCAACGCTGTCAGCGATGAATTGAAGAAGTGGAGGAAGAAAGGGTTCGTTGGATGGCTTCACAACTTCTTCGGTGCCATCAAAAAATCCCCGCAGCTCACTCAACTGTCCTTGAATGGCAGAAGGAAGACATCGTCTCCGGTAAACTTAGCCACATCGATAAAATAACAGGAAAGCTTAGGAAGCGCCTTATGCCTGTATCTGATAATGAAACCCGCTGGAACTCGAGGTACAAGATGATACAGCGTGCCAAGCTTCTTCATTCTTACTTTTCTCGGTTGGCCATACATATCCAAAAACAATGGGAGCACGAGAAGCTGCGGAAGGGCGCGAAAAATCCCACGATTCTTGATGATAAGCTAGAAGACAGTGATTGGGATATTGTCGAGGTGTTTCTGTTTCTGTTTCTGAAGGTTCTTGGTGCCTTTGACGCTCTCTCAACCTATCTACAGGGCAATGGCGGGCCTGATGAGGATGGGCACATCCAGTCCGGCGCGTTCTGGGAATACTTTCAATCCTTCGACTTCCTCCATAACCATCTTGAGAAGATGAAGATGAATACTGACCTGGTCGATGGGCTGGACTCCAAGTCAGTCACTATGGTACGGAGCCATATTAATTTGGCTTGGGAGAAACTTGACAGTTATTACCAGAAGCTGGGTTCGCCTGCGTAGGCCGCTGCTATTGTTCTACATCCTTGCTATGGCTGGGCGGCGCTGGCGAAGTATTTTGAGGGCGGCCTTAATGCGAAGAAGTAGCTTGTAGAATATAAACATTGCGTCAAGAAATTATGGGAGGAAGACTATCAGAATATTCCCTTGAAGTCCGCTAACACTACTTCCTCGTCAACCTCGACGTCCCACAAAGGACGCAGTGAATTCGAGACCTTCCTTGGCTTAGCAATGGAAGACGATGAGGATGACATGGTGGCAATGGATGGTAGCATATATCTCTTCCTTGACGAGTACAAGAAATATCGCAGGACATGGAAGCGTGCGGATCCTCAGCTCTATCGAAAGAACCCGTATTTATGGTGGAAGGCGCGCGAGAAGGAATACCCAAGACTTTCTCGTATGGCCAGCAATGTTTTGTCCATCCCCGCGATGTCTGCACAAACAGAGCGAGAATTCAGCTCTTGCGGGCGTATGATGGGCGTAGTAAGTACTAGGTTCGACCGTTGGGGTATTACTATGTCGTAGTGTGTTCGCTCATGGAAGAAAGAGGGTATTATATAGTATGGCAGCCCGAATAAGACTCTTCAGCTCTTATACAGCCCCCAGTGCTCACTGGATGTCTCCCGCCCTGGTGTCGGGATATATGACGGGACAAAAATGAGGCTCTTTATAAAGTATGTGCAATGTCGCTACTGTAGTAAGATCGCGGACACTGCTGTTCACTTGCGGCGCTATAATCTCGTCTGGTGTATCTATTAGGTGTATAGTACAGCTTGCTCAAAGATTTGTGGCCTCCGCACCACTAACATAACAATAGTCGAACCGTTATAGCGGTCTCTAAAACCTGTCATCATATTGGTAACATAAACTAAAAGTTGATCATACTTACTTACGAACAGCTCAGATAAATGCATCAAAGCTGTTGAGGCAGTTCTATGAGTTGGCGAGTGTTCAACTAGCTGCTATGTGGTATCGAAGTAACCACGCAGACTAGGCACTCCATAACTTTGTAACAGTCTAGTACATAATAGAGGGTAAATAAGTATTATCGCCCCTCTCATCAAATAGCCCTTAAGAGCATAGAACAATTAGAAATTTTTATTTTTTTTTTATTTTGACTAGTATAGGCTTATATCCGTGTTAGATTCAGAATCCCCTCAAAAATATATAAAATAAAACGGAAAATAGTATCCCAATAAACGCTGATGTGAAAGAAATTCCATCAGTTATCACCTAATAAAAAGAGGACCTATGCCTTTAATCCGCGGGACTGGTTGAAATTTAAGCAGTTTCATAGCCTACCTAATCTACTCCTCGTAGTTATCTCGAGTTAGATTTATTTCTATCTCAAATTATACTTAGGCCTACAGCAAAAATACGGCGTATAGATCATCGCGGATATCCATCATCGGGTTTTTCGTGTTCTCTGGTAGGAAAAAAAACTTCGTATGCAGTACGGAAAACTAGCTTGCGTGCCAACTGGGAAAGTACTGTAATGCATATGGCTCACTAATCTGAGATGAGATTATGTTTCCGCTTCCGGAAGAGGGCGGTATCAGTTGTAGCGGATTTCCCCAGTTATTCCAAAACAGATCTTCCCATATATGTGTATATGAATCTTCCCAAACATCTGGAAAGCATCCGTCACTATCCAGCCGGGGTTGTGGAGGGGGCCTATTATTAGGTTCCATTTCATTCTCCGTGGACACTGATGACCCTTCTAGCTGTGGAAAGTAATCTTTGAGTTCTTGAGCCTCTTGATGTAATATGCCGGACTCCAAACTGTTGTCAATGCTCTCAAGCAAAATTATTAATTTAGAAATATTATTTTGGGCCGCGGCGGCTTTTAACTTTTGTATAAGCCTGTCGTACTTTTCAAGCTTTTCTTCGGTAACCTTTGCTTTAGCAGCTTTCTTAGCTCTATGCTTTTGCTGTGCCTTGCGGTTTCTCGCTCTTCTTGCCTCTTCACTTTGACCCATGGTAGCGGTTTGTTTGAGAAGCTATGTATAAGTTGTGGCCCTTTAAATAAGATTTGTAGTATTCTATAGAAGCTATTTATAGGTACTCCTATGACTTCTCCGCCTTGTTTCAGTATTTTATTTCTACTACTTTATATTGATAAAGAAATGGTGGGTTTGCAAATCGCAGCTATTGTGAAACAACTAGTCAACTCGTGATATATATTCCGGCGCGGTAGATCCCTGATACGCACTAACTAGTATAAATAATATAATTTATTATTTGACTATTTGCTAAACTTAGCATAATAATATAATGGTTTGTGATGTAATTAAGTTCAAAATAAAATGACGTTTTAGGTATAATAGCAACGCTCGTATTATATATATTAATAGAGAGGGTATATAAGAAAATTGAAATAAAGTTTTATTTCCGAGAAGGTAGAGAGGACGAAGACGAATATGAAGGGGGGAATAAAAATTCAAACTAGAAAAAGAGACAGAGATTATATATATTCATACTCTTACTACTATTTTATATATATAGCTAAGGATATTTTATATTATTAGAATTGCTCTAGCTAAAGATTTAAAATCTACTCAACAAATATATATATATATATATATATATATATATTTCAAAGATGCAAGCTATTAAAATACATTAACAATAACTATAAAGTAGTATATCATTTTTTATTCTTGAATCTAGGATGTTTTCTTTCTTGTAACGACCCGACCTAGATCATTATACGAGTCGAAGTAACGGGCCTCCAAGTCACATAACTTAGGGAAGGCCGAAGTTCAACCGAACGATCACTCCTGATGAGGCGTGAATATTGTACGATCACCCTGATCACCATTGATCCTAGTGATCAATGAACTAACTATCACTGTGATCACGAAGTGATCCAAGTGATCCTAGAAATCTCCTATGTATATAAATCAATTGTATCTACGCTCTTTAGGATAGTTTAGTTTAACGAGTCAGTCGTTAACACTTGCATCAACCAAGACAATTAGTTATTACGCCTGATTACTCTTGTTCAATAGTATTACTCTTTTTATTAAGATCGTGACTCGAAGAACCTCTTGCCTAGAACCCATCGCCGTTATCCCTACCAACATAAACCATACGCTCTGAATGGGTTTAGCTCTGTTGGGAAACCTACCCTATACGTCATAGTATCGGGACCGGAACGTCACATTTCTTTATGGATCTGAGAAGTGATATTAATATAGGTAAATGGGTCGAATTAAAAGTATTAGTATTAATAGATACCTACTATACACTTCATCCAAGCTTGTGGAGGCTAATATTAAAGTTAAGTCTTATATTTAATTAAGATTTTCTTTTTTTCCTGTGAAAGATAATTACCTAATATTTATATATAAAGTTATTATATTTATACTACTACATTTATCATAGTTTTAAGCGTCGTATAGTTTGCTTTTTAGCTCACCTTGGCTATTCTAACATATAACCATTTCTTTCTGTTTGTTTTGGCTATTATAATACTCAATACTAAAATAGAGCTTATAGATTTGATTATATTTTATCATTAAATTATTTGAATTATTTGAATTACGATAATAGATGACTGAATTCACGCCTTTATAGCCAAGGAAGTCCTTTATAACTAGGCGGCTATATGGTTATGTCAAGCCCTAAAATAATAGGCTTTTCTCCCACCCTATTATCAATCCTGGGAATGAACCTTATTTTAGATTAGTGATTAAACTGTAGGTAAAGTATATTAGTTAAAATTCTAAAAATCTAATTGAAGGGTGTTAGAAGGCTTGGTGCTGGGCTAAAGACAGCCGAATGCCAATTCAATTAATAAAAAGCTGTCAGCTTCTAGTGTATTATAATTATAATTAAATAACTATAGAAGAATATTTAAGTATTTAAGATCTGGATTATAGGTAATCAAATCTCGAGGATTATAAATATTTGCTATATCCCACTACCCTGCTAATAAGTTTATAGAAGGCAACTCTAGAGCCTTTGTAGGCTGAGTTTTTATTATTATCGCTATTTCTATATCTATTTGCACGGACGTCGCCGCATCAGGTGGCGATACTGGCTATTTATTAACACTGGCCTCACTATTCTTGCTGTTGACAACAGTCTTTTTAAAGCTGAAAATATCTCTTTAGCTATTATTGCTACTGTTGGCTGAAAGGTATCCGGTCCAGTTATATTAGCTAATAGAATATTAGTATAATCTTGCCTAATTCCTGTTGAGTCCTGTGAGTAGGCAAATTTTAGAGTGCCAGCCTCATCTTCGATAAATACCCTTATATTGTAACTAGTTAGAATACTATAAGACTTTATCTTATTTTTTTACTATTTTTTATATAAGAAATATTATTATAAAATATTCTTATTAAATTAAGAA
>CAKNET010000107.1:0-66874 GCA_930272545.1 Sphaerostilbella broomeana | reverse complement strand
TGTCTACGAAAGGAAATTAGTGGGGCTGGGGTCAGGTCAGCCACTCGACCTCAGGTCAGTTGATCTATAGTCACCATTGCTCCGGGGCTCACGGAGCAGATCTCCGGACGTCTCCGGATCATCATTTAATCCGCAAATGCCTATCTGGCCTAATGCCTTAAATGTACTCCGTACTCCGTACTAATGGCAACAGTGCCGTTTACAGGGAGGAGAGATGGCTGCCACCCCCAAACGAAAGGGGGAGACATGCTGTCGTACGTAACCATTCGATCAACCCCCTTGCTTTGACCCTGTTAGAGGAAATATCTTGGCGAATGGCCATTGGAGGCTGCAATTACCAGACCCGCCTCCCGCTGTTGGAGTTCCCCACGATGTTTCTTCTTCCCAAGTACCGCCACACCGTGACCTTTCGGCCCGCCCACCCATTTCAGGGGGAAACACCCTGTTGTTGGCCTCTTCCAGGTGACCTGGCCCAATTCATGGCATAAAGCCCTTGCCAAATATTATCCACCCGCAAAACCTCTTCCAAAGCCAGGAGCAGGCAGCCAAATTATTTTACAAACTCTTGCCAGTATCTTCTTTGTAAAATTCTTCCTTCTAATTTTTAAAACACGTCGTCATTCGCTTCTTTCTTTTGCAATCAAGCTCTTAGCCATTCCTTGATATCCATTGACTATAACATTCCGTCCGGATTAATCCTCTCCGACCTCATACATCAATCAAACCTGACACGCGCGCAGCCTCGAGCACACGACCAAGACCATTCCATCGCCCCTTTCCTTATATTTCCACACGACGTTGGTTTCAACACCGAGCATTTTCTTGAGTCATTCTAATCTCTCTCCTGCTCGAGTCTCTAAAGCGAGCAGTACGACTTGGCTGCATTACACAAATCATCCACTTGCTAGTGAGATCATTGCTCCCCGCCGCCGCCATGCAGTTCCGGACGAAGCATTCGCCTTTGCTTCTGCTCCTGCTCCCTTCGCTAGCTGGCGCGCTTGCGGCTAAGTCTGATACGGCGGGAGCAATAGGACAGAATGAGAAAGAACCAAGTCCTGCTGCCGACATGGCGGATCCTGCCAGTCTTAAAGGCCGACTCGGTATCCCCACCAAGGATGCGCCTGTCGATGGCAAAGATGGAAAACCACACCTCGGTCCCTTTGTTGAGACGGAGGGCTCTACAAGCGATGAGAAAAAGAATGAGAATCGACGTCCTTTTCTGAAGGGAAGACCCAAAGATCCAACAGTGGTTGACGGCAAAAAAATCCCCGAGTCGAATGATGGAATCATGTTCGACAAGAACCGCGAGCGTCCCCAAGAGGGAACGACTGGTACGGAGGGAGGAGTTTCGGAAAAGGATAAGGCTCGTAAGGCACATGAGGGAAAGACAGGCGAGAAGGCAGTAAACCAGCCAGAAGCACCCAAAGAGCACCCCCCGTTGCCACACAGCGAAGAGAGGAAGCTTGACAAGGGAAAGGATAAAACCGACCCTGGAGACTCGGAAAAGACCAAGGACAAGTCCAAGTCCAAGTCATCAGACAATGAAGAAGATGATAAGAAATATACCGGCCTAGAAGTAAGCTCCCGTCACCTACAACAATCTCCCTTGTTTGCCTCCGTCTTATGAAATGTTACTAATACCGAGGGTTAATTAAATAGAAGCCTGACGATCTCCCCGATAGGGCCCGCGAGAAGCCACCGCCGGTACCGCACTCTGCCAACAAGGACCATCTCGACATTTCTAATTCCAAATCTGGCAGCTCTTCGAAACCCGCCCAAAAGCTCAAGGACGAAGACGATGGGATTAGCCAACCATTTCACTCCTTTATATTGTCGTTTACCATGATTCTGGTTTCTGAGGTTGGAGACAAGACATTCTTGGTAGCAGCTCTGATGGCAATGAAGCATGATCGGATGGTTGTATTTTCAGCTGCCTTTGGCGCATTGATGGTTATGACTGTGTTATCGGCTGTTCTTGGCCATGCTGTGCCGTCTTTGATCCCCAAGCGTCTCACAGGTCTTCTTGCTGCTGGTCTGTTCTTCGTATTCGGCGCCCGACTACTCAGGGAGGGAATGCAGATGGATCCCAACGAAGGAGTGTCAGCTGAGATGCATGAGGTAGAACAAGAGCTGGCACAGAAGGAGAAGGAGCTTGAGCGAAGAGCAGGCACTGTGTCTGCGGACGCTCTTGAAATGGGTCTTGGTAGAGGGTCAAGGGGCATGGGCCGGATTCCTTCACCTGCACGGTCACCATCGCAATCCCCGAGTCGCCATCCTTCTCGCAAGTCAAACGGATTAAATAACTTTGTTGGCGGGGTGACGAACCTGTGCTCACTTTTTCTTAGCCCAGCTTGGGTTCAGACCTTTATCATGACATTCCTGGGTGAATGGGGAGATCGCAGCCAGATCGCAACTATTGCCATGGCCGCTGGCCAAGATTACTGGTGGGTGACATTGGGTGCCTTGTGTGGACATGCCATTTGCACAGGAGTAGCAGTTATTGGAGGTCGAGCCATCGCTGGACGTGTCAGCCTCAAAGTTGGTAAGTGTTCTGATGCTTTCGTCGCGGGCTTAATGAGTATTAGTCCTAACTCGATATGTAGTCACCGTCGGCGGCGCTGTTGCATTTTTGCTGTTTGGACTCATCTACCTGGTTGAATCAATCTATGGATAAACTCTCTAGGCTACTGTTTAACATCAATTTTTTTTTTCTGTTCCCCTTTAGCCGTCTATCAACAACGAGCGTTAGCTGGCCTGCCTTGCAATTGCTTTCGGAGGATCAGACAAGCGAGGAGTCGGGCCTTTCTACGGGGACTGTCTTCTCCCAGGCAAGTAGCCAATAATTGCGGCAGCTGCTTGGAACTGGACGATGGGAGGCTACTCGGCTATTTTTTCCATTAATGTATATGGTTGGGTTGGTGTCAGAGCCCCCATTATGAGGATGACGAGCCAGCATGGGATATAATCTGGGCCTACGGACAACGTCCGAGAGTTTGAAGCAAGAAAAACAAAATATACGGGTATGCTGTTCTGCATGAAGCTAAGGAGTTTAACGGGGCTCTGTATCTTGGAGGGAATGGCCTGGTTTACGTTGCAAAAGGACAAGAGTAATACATGTTGGGCAATTGAAGATGTTGAACCCCCACCACCACTGCGAGTCATATTCCATTAATTGACGTGGAGACGCAAAGTTCAATCTACAAAAGTTGAAGTTACTACTGGATACCTGGAACGTTTTGTGAAAATTCACATTCAATGTCAGTTGGTCGCGTGAACTGTCTGGAGAGGCTCACGATGGCATTGTCACTCCTGATTCATTCAGCAAGTCCCAACAACGCGTTTGTTCATAGCCAAGTGGCCTGATTTCCGGTATTCAACGGTTTTCCTAGCGTGGCATCCCGGTCCACGTGTTGAATTAATCTTCTGCCCCAGTTAACAGTCTTTCTAGTCTGACATCCATGGATCCAATGTCGCGTGAGCACCTCACAGGCATCATTCATGATTGGCGCCTCGGACGATCTCGCTTGCGACAGCCACTTGCGACAGCCACTTGCGACAGCCACTTGCGACAGCCGGCTGCTCTCGAGGTACATCCTAACTAGACTGAAAGTGTCCAGGTACCTGCAATGGATTGGGGGTTTCGGCCTCTCCGACCGAGATGAAGAAGCAACATAGTAGTTAAGGCTGTTGGTTCTGAGTGGCTGCGACAGCCTCGCGAATCAGCGCCGGATTTATATGGAGATCAGTGGCGCCGCCCCCCTATTTTCCCACTGCCGGCACAGGGGGCAGATGTCCCTATGCTTTGAATGGAAAAAGGATGCTGTGTGAGATTAATGGAACATGTGATTACGATGTCTTCCATGCCCATAATCTACATATCTCAAGAGCCTTAACGGTACGAGGCGGTGCATGTCAAACGAGAAGCGTGGGGGGAAGAAAGCTGCGAGTTTCATCGACGCCAGGTTTTAACCTTGATTTGCGCGAGCCGCCCTTGCCAGCCTTATCATCGTGGTCGTCGTAGTCGCGAGCCCTGCTGTGCTGAGGTCTCGTGTTGGTTGGTTGATCATCTTGACAGGTGGTGATGGGTATCGTAGGTTGTTTCTTCAACCGTTTCGTGTTTCGATTGGACGCCCTGGCAAGCCTCCGCGGCTTGCTTCTGTCAGGATATTGTTGAGATAACGCCATATCTAGCTTTGCCTTCGGCCCGTTAGCCATGACTTGCCACGACGGATGTATAATCGGTTTGTCTTTGCCGCAAATCATCCGCTTAATGGAGTAGCAGGCATGTTTCGTCGCTAATTATGTTCACCAATCAAAACATGTTTTTCTTGCCTGCTCTGCCCACTCTTGGTGTACTGTATCTGATTAATCATGCTGTTGGTCGGGCAGGCTGTGGGAAATTTGGTGGCTTTTCCTAAGCCAAAAGTTCGAGGGATGGGATGTGTAGTTCTCTGATTCACATTCTGCAGAAGTCTAAAGTTTAAACTAATCGGTAACCAGTCATAAGGCTGCATAGGCGAGCACTCGATCAGGCACCAGATAACGTCTTTTGCTTCCTGGAACGGAAGACAGCAGTGCCAGGAAGGGCAGCAAAAGCCTCTAGCCAAAGCGACAGACCCGTGAACTAACTGCGTTGGAGATGGACTAGCATGATCTTTCTGGTCTTCGTTCTCGTTCGACTCCTCATGGAATAGAGTGCTTAGGACTAAGATGTTTGATGGTAGTCGTGATGAAGTATCCCGCGTTCTTCGGTTAGTCCATGACTCGGGCGCAAGAGCAATGCCACGATTTCGGAGAGTTCCGCACAACACATGTGGTCGTCGTACATCGTAATGGAACTTTCTAGGGCAATCTCTAATGATTTTGGGGCTTTTCTCAAGAGCTCCGCCCGTCAAGTCTATCATTCAGTACGTAGAGTCTTGAACGCATTAGGCGAAGGAACTCTAGAAACTGACTAACAATTGCACATCGGAAATCACGACTTCAGGGCGTTGATGTTTTGAACGCTGACGCTTTTTTTTTTTTGGTGAGAGACGCCACAAACATCTGCTTATTCCCACACCGAGATCTCAGAGGTCCGCGTTGGGTCAGTTACCCCTTCGCCACGCGTGAAACTCCCTGTTTGGGATGAATCAATGGAGCTACACCTCCAGCCAAAGGGGACTTGATGCCAATTGGCTCGGCCAACTTGGAAGACGAAGCTGTTGGTTCGCAAGTCTCGTCTGTTTCTGCTAGGTAGCTGGTATGGTTGATGTATCTGGGTTCCAGGCTTAGGCGAGTAATGGCAACGAGCAACAACTTGGCTTGTGATCGGATGCTCGTCTCGATGGTAGCAATGTTGTTCGGGCAAATAGACAGCGAGAGGGAAGATTCATGAACGGCAGAAGAATATAAAAAGGGTAGATGGGAATGCTCAAACGGACTCCAAAATCGACACAGCAATCACAGCCTGAAGCGTATAGGATCTCATCAGAGAGCACACTTCAACTCTTCACTGCGCAACTTTTTGGCAACACTACTTCATCGATATTCAAACTCTTCTTGAGCTGACTCTTCTCTTCTCTCTCTCTCTCTCTCTCTCTCTCTCAAACTTTACGTTATTGAATACGAAATTTATTCATCATGGGCGAGCTCGTCAACTGCCTTGGATGCGGAAGCATCATTTCTGAGAGCACCCCTATCTCCGAATGCATCACTTGCCGAGCGTGAGTAGATCTTCAACTCCCATCATACCAATACAATAAAATTTCAATGACACTAAACGACTTCGTTACAGGGTCTTCCAAGCCGATATGCAAATGTCGCGAGCTCGCTCCCGTTCTGCTCCTCCAGCTCCTCAGCAGCAGAAGTATACTGTTGTGATCATTGTCATCCCTGAGGAAGTCGAGCAAAACCCCATGGCTACTGTCGAGCGCCCCAAGGGATTCTAGATTGGCAGATTGGATGCAATCTCCCATGAATGATTAGACAGTACTGCCTTTGGTTGTCTTCTCCCCCTTTCTTTCTGATCAGTTGGATATGGATTTTGTTGAATTGGTCTTTTGTTCTGATGTACCCTCCACTCTCGTTAATGTTGGTAACAAATAGTCATTCATTATCTTGTTATGTGATTTAGAATACAATTACTACTATGCTGCTATTAAATTCTGTCGTTCATCGCCCCTGTTGAGGCAAAGCACTATATCATTCTCGTTGCTCTGAGATTAACACCTCTGATAACACTGGTTCAATACCTCTATGAGCGTTGTAACAGCTTATGTCGGTTCTATAGTTCCTCTAAAGAGCTTCAATTGACATTCACAGCACCTTAGATAGTGCTGTTCATCATCTGGATTGGTCACAACTAAGTCGCACTGACCAAAACAAGAGTCTGTTTTGACCCATGGCTACATAAATTGACCTTTTGCCATCGATGAAGGCGTCGATGTCATTATTCTGGGGCTTTATGGGACGTCTCTAGGACTTCTACGGTATAACGCAGACTCTACACACATGTTCATGCTCCCTTAAGGTATTAGCAGGGTCTTTTTCAAGTGCCAAAAGTCGGTCGTCTGTGTTGCAGTATTGTTGGTTCTTTGCAGCCATGTTCTCGAACCCCCAGGATTAGAGTCTCCAGGTGTGGGGGTATCAGGACTTGAGGAAATGTTGACTGATTCATGCGCTCTTTTGTTGAGAACACGAAAGATGGAAGGAATCAAACTGTGATCAATTCATAGTAAGATGTATATGTCCATTTGCAAATAGCTGAGGAGGTCCGACTACGTGTTCCTAAGGCCGAATACATGTAACAAGTTCCTATACTAGGACTTCCCTAACCCATCGTTCTCTTCAGCATTATCATGATAATTTCATTCAAAACACTAGGATAACGAAGTATCAAAAACCCGTACTCCCACAGAAGAACAAAGGTTTGTTGGGACGACCACAAGCTTAAGTGGGGGTTACACAGCCCATCGGCCCCCTGAAACTGCGTCGTTGTCCAGGAGAGACGTCGCAATACTTTACTAGATGGTTCTATGAATGACTAGATCTGAATTTTCAAGAAGGAAGCGGGATTTTCATAATCATCCCATTACCACAACTGTGGGGGTTGAGATTGAGTTGGCTTGCCTCACCTTGTAATGCTCGACGGTACTAATCTAGATGTTTGTTTTGTGAGAGACCCATCAAATAAACCCGGTGAGAGGTATTCTCCACCTTCAGCTTGATATCCGATAATCGTCGGGGATCTTTTTGAGAAGAGGCTGAGTACAATTACTTCGGTTGGATCAAGACTGCTTAGCTTTGGCGTGAAGCTTTCGTTCTCATGCTTCATGAGCCATCCGACGTCTTTCTATATGCAAGCCAGAGTCATCAAAAGTGGATATGATTAATAAAAAGTTGGGTTCAAAGTTTGGGATTAGGCACACATGATTCTATATGGTTCGGTGTCGAGTCATGCAAAACACGTCTCTAGGCATCAAGGCACAGTCGTCAAGATGCTGCGCCAACGCCTCGTGCCTCGTCTCAACGACCGGGATTTGGCATGCAGTCTACTATTCAATATTACACATATTTCGTAACTGGAATTTTGGACTCATTTTCTTCATGTCAAGTCGAGCCTAGTGTTTGCCGTTGCTTATTGCTCATCCACCGCTGGGAGTTCGATGGTACAACCAAGTTCATATTCGCCAAGTCCAAACGTGAGATATTCAGACAAGAGAAAAATCCCTTGTTATTGCTTTCATATTTGAAAAGGAGACGAGCAAGTAGATATGATGAAGATCCTGAAGATCCTTTTAGCTAATCCTGCGGTTGATCCAGTTGCGAGAGAGATCTTACTGCAGAACGTCGTCACGCTGGTACCATGCGGAAGGCGAGACAACATGAAGACACGTTCAACAAAATCCAATGTCAACTCAGATGATGGAAATAATTTATCGGCAACAATTCATGGACATTATCGGCTCAACGTGCCTGTGGAAGTTCAGATGTTGTGGTTATTCGTGACCGACTACCCAGTTGATGATAGTGCGTCGATCAATCCTGGGACAACTGCCTCTGGGTTTCTGTACATGATAGCATAGACAAAAATTATGAGTATTAATCTCTTCCAGTGTATTTTGATCGAGTTTGGATGAGAACTCCCTGATCTTCTAGCGTACTCTTGCCATAGGTACCAATTTGCCATTCTAAAGACCGCTTTCAAGGCGATCAATACTAATCAAGATGAGAAATTTGATGAAGATGAAACAGCTGCATATCGGTATTGATCTCACAGAACCATGCTGAAAAATCTCAGATAGACGGTGTGTTGCCGCCATGTGTCTCATCTTCGGGGCAGCTCATGTAGGCACTGAGCATTCGGCAGTCTTGTGACTGCTAGTGTCAATTTGTGCTGGGGGTTCTGGGTTTTTCGAGGTAAGAGAGCTGTCAATAAAGATTATAAAGATGAAGCTGATTTTTTGCAGTCATATAGTACTCTATTCAAACGGGAAAATGAAAACAAAGTTGAGTCCCGACTCGAGTGTCGTTGAGATCATCATATTGCGCGTCGGAATCGTATCGAAGGCCTATTTCTAGATGTTTGTCATTCAACCAGCACAAATGCCATTGTGAAATAGTTTGCAGCACAGAGTTTCTGTATCTATTGTGACGCTGGTGGGATAAGCTGATGGATATTCTTATCTTGGAGTTCGGGTGCATATCGATATCGCGGTCATCCCGCACTAACCCTGAATATATCGTCTTTAGTCAAGCGTTTGTCCCACGAATGCACGAATAGGAACTAGCGATGAGGACAATATTGGCCCTTTCAGTTTTCCTATTTGAAAGACGACAAATATGCCCAATTCTGCGACCTTTTCACCTATTCATATTATATGAGATATTTCTGCATCAATTTGCCTTGGGACTGTTCCTGAACGCTCCTCTATTAATCACTGCGTCTGCGCGATTAGGACAGGTCCACCAAAATGCAGAAGGGCATTTTGAGGAAGGTACGGAATGGAAACCCCGATGAACCGATATGGCTGGATCATCAAATGTCAAGTTTGACAACTATCACTTGGGTGGTTTCTACGATGCTTCACCATGAGTGTCTGCAATTCCATCTTGAACATATATAACGATGGCCAATTTGTTCATAATGGCGGCGCGATACCGGAGATGCAAATTCGAGGCCGATGCAATTAGCAGCGCAGGCAATCATGCACCAAAATGGCGAAATGTATGTATGTCCCAGGTGAGCAGCGATGACCCGAAACCGTGGAGCCAGACACCCACTCACACCCTTCTAGGCGACGTTCGGGGAATCAATGCCAGCGGAGATGCTTCTTTTATCTGCCCGTTAATATCGCAGCGGCATTTTGAATTCGCCATGTTTGTTTCTTGGTGTCGGGTCGGGTCGTTATTGAAGCTACCACACGAGAAACTAGATCTTGTTGATAATGGCATCTGGACACAAGACGTCGACTTCCCATGATTGCCCATTCCGCTGCTCCTCCGAAAACGTGGCTTTCGCACCATTGGCAACACATCCTTCTCTGCCAAAAAAGAATTCTCCCCAATTAACCTCCGTCATGGCGTCGGCGGGCGACGACGCTTGTCGACTGGGCTGGCACTAGGCGGAGTCATTGATGGGTTGAAGTGACACCCCCTGACCCTGGAACTTATCCGAAAAAGGTGCCCGTCTCCACGCAAGGGCAGCGACATCCACCAACCCCGATGGTCCGAGATTTCGCAATAGCAACTAGCCTGCGGAAGGCTCAGCGAGTCCCTTGATTCCTGTGCCTCGACATGGCTCTTTTTGTGTGCCTCTTGAAGGCTTGAAGGTGGCTGATTGGTCTCTTGTCCAAGCCTTGCGGAACCTGGAACATCGCGTCTCGAGCACGTCATCGTCAAATTCTGTAGAGAAATGCCGCCATTTTCCATTCTTGGTGGATCCGCCGTCCTTGGACGACTCCATTGTGGAATAATGCGGTGGGGTTGGAGCGTATTCATTCAGCAGATGGATTACGAGGTAGGCCGTCGTGAGAGTGCTTTTCCGGCGTTGCGTCTATTTGGAAGCCGCTGATTTCAAGGATAATAAACTGGACACACCAACTGTTGCCCTCTCTCAGCTGTCGGGATTACTTATTAACCTAATAGCCCCGTCGAAGATTTTGCCCGTCGTTTCTCTTCTCTTCCACTTCTCATACCCCTTTGCAGTATCTCTAGGTATTATTTCTTCTTGATCGCAGTCAATTCGTGCGTTGAAGCGCGTTGCTTGAGAGCAGAATAGATTTGATCATTTTCATCACCGTATTTGCCAGTCATTTCATCCAGAATGGCCAACTCTCCCCACGGCGGTGTCCTCAAGGACCTTTTTGCGCGCGATTCGCCTCGCCAGGCTGAGCTCCTCGAGGAATCAGAAACTTTGCCAGCGTTAGTTCTTAGCGAGCGTCACCTTTGCGATCTGGAGTTAATCCTAAACGGTGGTTTTTCACCTCTTGAAGGTTTGTGCATTTGCCCCTCCATCGCGATTCCGCCCCGCGTTCGCAAAAATTGTAGCTTCTGACGTAACCGCGATGCAGGATTCATGTCCGAAAAGGACTACAATCGGTACAATGAAACTCATTTGGCCCCTCTGAAAGCTTATCCAAGCTGACTTGATATCTCGCAGAGTAGTCAAGGAGAACCGTCTTGAGAATGGCTTGCTCTTTAGCATGCCCATTACCTTAGACGTCGACGAGAAGCAAATTGAGACACTCGGCATCAAGGCTGGAGCCAGAATCACCCTGCGTGATCTTAGAGACGATCGAAACCTAGCGATCCTGACAGTCGAAGATATTTATAAGCCGGACAGGTATGGTTCTCTGTCGCCTTTCAGTCCAACTTCACAGTCTGCTAATGCGATTCAGGGTCTTGGAAGCCAAGGAAGTATTTGGCAGCGACGATGATACGCATCCTGGCATCAAACACCTTTTCAACAGCACCAAGGATTTCTATGTCGGTGGCAAGGTGGAGGCCGTTAGCCGACTGGAGCACTACGACTTCCTAGATCTGCGCTGTAGGTGGCAATACCCCCCAGGAAAGCTTGAAATGTTTGTCTAACAAAAGTCGCAATGCAGTCACGCCTTCAGAGTTGCGAGCGCACTTCAATAAGCTTGGTTGGCAAAAGGTTGTAGCTTTCCAAACACGAAACCCGATGCATCGCGCCCACCGTGAGCTGACGGTTCGAGCGGCTCGCTCCCAACAAGCCAATGTGCTCATTCACCCTGTCGTTGGTTTGACCAAGCCCGGTGATATCGACCACTTTACCCGAGTCCGTGTATACCGAGCTCTGCTGCCGAGATATCCTAATGGTATGGCTGCGCTGGCTCTGTTGCCCCTGGCTATGCGAATGGGAGGTCCGCGTGAGGCTCTATGGCATGCAGTTATTCGCAAGAACCACGGTGCCACCCACTTCATCGTCGGCCGTGACCACGCGGGCCCAGGAAAGAACAAGAACGGCAAAGACCACTATGGCCCCTATGATGCTCAGCATCTGGTGCAAAAATATCAAGAGGAACTCGGTATCAAGATGGTCGAGTTTCAGGAGATGATTTATATTCCCGATCGCGATGAATATCTACCAGCCAATGAGATTCCTGAAGGCACTCGCACTATGAACATTTCTGGTACGGAGCTGCGAAATCGTCTCAGAACCGGCAAGGAAATCCCCGAGTGGTTTTCTTATCCAGAGGTTGTCAAGGTGTTGAGAGAGCAGAACCCGCTACCGCGTGAGAAGGGGTTCACTGTCTTCTTGACAGGCTACCAAAACAGTGGCAAGGACCAAATTGCGCGTGCACTGCAGGCAACGCTAAATCAAGGTGGTGGTCGGCCAGTATCTTTGCTTCTGGGTGAAACTGTACGAGCGGAACTGTCATCGGAGTTAGGATTCAGCCGACAGGACCGAAGTCGTAACATTGGACGCATCGCGTTTGTGGCCTCCGAGCTGACCAAGGCTGGTGCTGCTGTGATTGCGGCTCCAATTGCGCCGTATCAGGCAGACCGAAAGAATGCCCGCGAGTTGGTTGAGAAATCTGGACCGTTTTTCCTAATTCACGTTGCGACACCGCTTGAGCACTGTGAAAAGACAGATCGCAAAGGCATCTACAAGAAGGCTCGTGCCGGGGAGATTAAGGGCTTCACCGGTGTTGATGACCCGTATGAGACGCCGGCGAACCCTGACCTTACTGTGGACTTAACAAAGCAAAACACTCGATCGATTGTTCACGAGATTATCTTGATGCTTGAGAGTCGGGGCCTGCTAGATCGACTATGAGGGCTTTTGTTTTTTCCTCCTTGCGGAGTTTTGATGCATGATGGGGTAAGGGCGGAACAAGATTCGGCGTTTGGGATGTGGGTTTGAATGTGGGACTGATTCAATCTTTTTGCATAGTATACACACGATAGAGCATTGATGTATTGATGTCTTCCTGGTGTCAGATTATAATACATTAAAAGTAGAGGCGGATACATCTAGTAGTTCAACTTTGCAAAGATTTCCCTAGCTTTAGATGGACATGCCTGAATTTGATATTTATCACACTTATGTTTTCATATCCTTTATGGAAAGACATTCATGTGGCAGATTCTCTTACAGAGGTTTACTAAGATGTCTAGCAAAGATATTTGGTTGGTTGGGAAAAGTCAACCACATAACAGATCCGGCCACATATATATAGACTATCGGATGCCACGTTAAGGATGGATCATTCAACCGAGACATCCATTCCCTACTAAACTATTTTCCAATCTTCAAGATATAATTCTCTATGAGGCTATTAATTTTGTGTTGCAAGGGACAATATATTTCATTTCTTCTGATCAGTTACTTGAACTAAATTGTTCTGTTGTATTCCTAATCGAAGCGCAGCAAATCATCAAATAACAGTGGGCTACGTGTGTATTTTTGTTCTCCAAACACTATTGTTCGACTTTCTTCGAGTCAATAGCGCTGTCCTCGTAGCGGTAGTCTTTATCATCCCACTCTCAGCAATCGTATTAATAGTAGTAGTAGTAATCAAGGTCTAATCTCCCGGTATTTAGGAGAAAGTCTTGGTTAGTCGTAGCAGCACACGAGTTACTCGGGTATTTTGGCAGTGCTTCGTTCTATAGGAGGCTCTGCGTCAGACGGTCCAGTTCTCATAATGGCCTTGCTATAATAGACCCATTTAGGCTAATCCGCCATATCACGCCTTATTTTACAAAGTGAAGGGTGAGGTATCCGTGATTTGCTATGCACAGCGGGTCTGATGAAACGGATTGGGGGTGAGCTGATTCTGAGTTGCGATGAGAGAGTGATGACGAGTAGGGAGCGTTCGCGGCCCAAGACATGGCAAAGCGGCTCTAGAAATAATACTAATAAAGCCCGCTTACATGCTTTGGTGACCCGCTGTTTTGTAGAATATTCAAGGGTATGGTATTGTCAGACTGTCAGATATGTCTGTATTAAGGGGGGAATGGCGAAGCGGAGACACCAAGTGAGAGGAATTTATCAAAAGACATTTCTCTATAGCAATATAAGATATAAGTGCTTCTTGATTGACAGAGGACATGTAGGAATACGAAGTCGCCAATAGTTGCATTTGACGTATGTAGAAGTGTCAATGGCTGACTGATAGGACTGCCGACAATAATAGTATATGATCCCCCATTGCTAGGCGGAGATGAGACACCCAGGTTTCACGTTTAATATATACCAAAACCCTACAGCCATGCTCGCCAATCATACACCATGCCCACCCATCTTGTCGAAGTTCCAAGGAAGAATGGTGACATCTGCTCGAGACACACAAGAGATAGATGATCCACGAGTTGGCATTACGATCGCAGCACTCACGCACGGCTGACTCATGAACTTTGCCCGCCTGTATTGACAGAGTGATGGTGTCGTACTATGTGTATGTCAAGGCTCTCCCCTCCCCGACTACCTTACATGTGTATAAGGAATGGTGGGTTCTGTAGAGCGGCCCGGGTACGGGACGACTTGGGTTTTTTACTTTTGTAAGATTGCTTCTATCAGCTTGTCCATTTGTTTACATGATTTGGCGGCTTGTGCAGTTCTCCACTTTGTATCTTGATGACGATACTACATATGTAAGTATTTAATAAGCGAGCATTGCCGTGACACTGAATGCTTACATTACAGTCGGTGTCCTCTGTGCAGGCGGACCTCTAGCAACAATCAGTGTCTCATCTGCGGACCTTGACGATAATCAGTGTCCTCAATGCCGAATCGCGATGCAAATCTCTCCCGAAATTGCGGAGATTTCTCTGTCTAGTCGGATTTCGGGTGTCCGTGAAACATCTGGCTTTCTTAAATAGCGATGGCAATGTAACTCTGCGCGCATTCAATGGGTGTCACTCCATATTGCGTGCATGTTCCACTCCGAGTTCACTCCACAAATGATTCGACACACCCCGGGCAGAAACAACAACCCGTTGTAGATCATTTATTCAACGGTAGATACCCTGTCCCCCCCCCCCCTTTAGTCTTTAGTGCGGACAAGAAAATCAGGAAAAGCCATGAATTCGCTGGACTTTAGATGCCGGGAATGACGGGTATTCTTCTAGTCAACCGGGGGGTCGACACATTAGGCGCTCACATAGCCACGTTAGGGTTGGATTATGCCGTAGGATGACGAATGGTAAGTAGGGTGGATTACGAGCAAAGAGTGGATTTTCTGAGTATAAATAGCTCGGCTTCTGGTTGCTTCGCCAAATATTGGCTCTTGCTTGAGGTTTTGTAGTAAGTTCCGTAGTTGGGCTTTTGTTTTTCTGCAATCGCCAACAATGAGCTCCTCATTCTCGATATCGGCCAAATGGCTTGACTACAGCCCGTGGTCAGCATTGCTGTTCCTTGTGACTTCGGTAAGCTGTCCTCTTCCATAGTAACATAATGTGAGTCCTGTGTCTTAACAATATACTTCTACAGTCAGTCGTAGTCATCCTGAGCTACCCGATCTATAACCTCTTGTTCCATCCTCTCAGAAAGATCCCAGGACCCAAACTCTTCGCAGCAACCCGCATCCCGTCCTCTCAAATGCTCTATTCTGGCGAGGCCCCCAAGAAAATCCTCGAACTACACCGCACTTATGGCGATGTTGTGCGAATCTCTCCCGATGAGATCTCCGTAATGGGCGAACACACTTGGGATGAGCTGATGGGCCATCGCAAGCAGGGCCATGGAGAGAATGGCAAGGATCCCCTCTTTTGGACTACCAACAGCAATAGCCTCGTTTCTGCTAGCCGGGAAGAGCATGGTCGTTTGCGAAAAACCCTAGCTCATGGCTTCTCAGCAGCGAGCATCGCGGGTCAGGAACCTGTCATTGCTAGCTATGTTGACCTTCTCCTGCAAAAACTCAAGAGCGAGTGTAAGGGTGGCAAGACTGCTCTTGATATGACGTCCTGGTATAACTGGACTACCTTTGACGTGATTGGAGACTTGGCCTTTGGTGAACCATTCGGGTGTCTTGAAAACTCGTCATATCACCCTTGGGTCAAGATGATATTTGACAGAATTAAGGGAACCGCAATCATTTATATGGCCAGACGATGGGGGTGGATGCAAAAGTTCATTGTATTTTTGGCAGACACAAGTTTCCAGACGGGTTTTGAATCTCACATGAATCTGACGAGCGAAAAATTGGACCAAAGAGCAGCCATGATAACTGACCGACCAGATTACTATCATGCCATGACCAATCAGCCTCCAGGAAAGGTAAGAATGTTCATAACAGATATGAATGGACCATTGAGAATTGAATCAGTGACTTACTTGGCATTTCGCACCTAGGCATACACAAGACCACAGCTGATCGGCACCTCGAGTAGCCTCATCATTGCCGGGTCTGAGACCACGGCTACCACCCTCTCCGCCGCCACCTACTTCCTGGGGAAGAATCCCGCCATTCTCCAGAAGCTATGCAACGAAGTCCGAACCTCTTTTAATTCTGAGGAAGAGATTACTCTGCAGAGCGTAAATCGGTTGAACTACATGCTTGCCGTCTTTGATGAGACGCTGCGGGTATATCCTCCCGTCCCAGCGGCTCTTCCTCGCAAGATGAATGAGGCGGGTGGTATTATCAACGGACGCTGGATTCCTGGCGGTGTAAGTGTTTTTTTTTTCTTTCTCTTTTTCTCTTTCTTTTTCTTTTGCTTTTTTGTTTCCTGGTGTTGAGGAAGAAATACTTACATATTTGAGCAGACCTCTGTTGGTATTTGGCAATACTCAGTTTACCATAACCCTGAATATTTCGCCCTGCCAGATTCATTCATTCCAGAACGCTGGTCTGGGGAAGATCAACGATTCAAGAGCGATGTCAAGAAAGCATTTCAGCCATTTTCAGTGGGTCCTCGAAACTGCATTGGAAGAAAGTGAGTTTGATGTTACACAAGAACGATTCCCCCCTATCTTATCTTGAGGTAGTGGTACTAACCGTTGACACAGCCTTGCATATGCGGAGATGCGCTTGATTCTGGCCCGTATTATCTGGAGCTTCGACATCTCGCTTCATCCCGACAGCGAAGACTGGTTTGATAATAGCAAAGTCTATACCCTGTGGCAGAAGCCGACGCTTAATGTCCATTTAACGCCAAGAGTGGGTGCTTAGACGTCGGTTTGTGTCTAGAGGGTCATATTGAGAGAGGTGGTAGATATAATGAAGTAGAATTGCTGGCTGGGAATATGTTGATGAATAGCGATGATGTTAATTTGTAAATTTTAATGGATTCGTCTGATTTTGGGTTTGTCCCGATAGTGTGCATACGTCGCAGATATTCAAGTGAGAGCAAGGAGAACCACCACTAGAATCACTAGTCCTACCCGGTAAGTCCTCAGCCCATGTATTTGAAAAATATAGGTCGTCCAGATTCATGTCATTTGCAAGGTTCTTGTGACATCAGTAACGTCCCTTGAGTGCGGAGTATATTATAGATGTTGGAAGAAGCTTTCTTCTCAGGCGAAAACTCTAGGGTAGTCAAATACTGCATATTGGAGTGGAGTTGGCCAGTAGACTTGATTAGTCAGCAAGCCAGCGGCAAATGAAACGGGACAACTCTCCCAACCCCGCACCCGCACTTCAGGGTCCTCAGGGCTAGCTGGAGAGCTTTTAGAGGCTCTAGCGCGCAGTTACAGCGCACTTTAGGCACCCCCGCACAGTGTTGGGCCACCGTAAACCTGCGTCTGATTAGGCGCAGAGGCATCAGAGGTGTTGTCCCGAGCTTATGCGTCGGGTTCGACACATGGCAGGCAATCTCTCGATCCAAGATTGGCACCAGAGGCAAAAACGGCTGATGACCTTTCCATGACCAGATATCAAGCGCCCATCTCCCCAGTGCCTCCCGCTCTGCTCTGCTCTGCTCTACTCCGCTACGTTCTGGCATCCTCCGTTTTGATGACTGAATCACTGCTGTCCAGTCCTCACCCAATCGCAACCCCCACACAGCTCTTGCATGCTGCTACTACTGCAAAACTGCTCCCGTCTCACACGCCTCCAGCCCCTCGCTGCCTGAGCTCTTCTCGCCGTACTGCCTATCCTGGCCTTTGATTCTTCACCGTCCCCTCACTCCCTTTTGACGCTTCGATCAAACCCGCCATATCGCCCGAGCCGAACAACGGAACCTCATTTCTCATCTTTCATTTATACTCCCCCCATTTCCGCAGCAACCTTTCACCAGTTTTGTCTGCAACTACTGGCAGCAGCGGCAGCTGCAGCAACAGGCAGCCAGGCTCATTCCCTTCCTCTCAGCCCCCCTGCACCGCCTTGCTTCGCCCGCCTCTGCAGAATAAATGTGTGCCCGATGGTGATTCAAAATGACGCCCAAGGAACGTGACGCCGACGTCGACGTCGACGACCGTCCGCGCGACAAACAACGACGTTCCAAATCCGAACGCAAGCCGGACCACAGCCGCCCTCACCGCTCTTCGAAATCCATGCGCAGCTCTAGCGATATCCATTCACTGACATCGTCAACCAAGCGACACCGGAAGAAGGACGCCGACAAGGACAAGGACAAGGAGAGGGACAACGCTAAGGATACCAGCAATCTTCCGGAACGCTCAGCTTCGATGATCGACCTCGGCCTTGATGGCGTGTCCAGGCTGTCGTTGGACCGAGAACGCATCTCACTGCCCTATCCTTCCTTTAGCAAGGTACACAGCAAAGAAGCCGTTGTCAGCCGCGAAGATATCAACGGATCCCAGGCCAAACGATCGAATCCTCTAACCCCAGAGCCGACGGATGTGGGCGGTGGGGACGAGGACCGTCGCTCAAAGGCAACCGAAGTGCCACGCCGCTCAGCCTCCGCGAAGAAGTCCTCACGGCCACCAACGCCGCCCGAAACCGATGTCTCTGCCGATAGAAGGAATATGGACGACCCAGATCGCCCCAAAAAGCCCTCCTTATCAAGGTCAGCATCCCTTGCCGAGGGTCAATCCAGACTCAGCCGGAGGTCATCCTCCACCCAGGCTACCTACGTCAAGTCGCCAACGAACAAAATTCACGACAAGGTCCGGTCGTCAGTATCAAGATCATCTAGCACAGCATCTCGCCACACGACGAGGCGGTCTGACTCTACTCGGAGTGTTAGAAAGTCGAGCAAATCAGGGTCTAGCAAGCTCGACTCATCGCCCTCGAGCGCCAAAGATTCCTCACCAAGAACACCGACTCAACCACAGCAGTTTCCGTCACATCTCCACGGCGATCACAAGCGTTCGCAGACTCCAGCTTCCGAATATGACTCCATGGTCGGCTCAGGCCGCACAACGCCTGCTATAAAAGCTCCAAGCCACCCACCACCTCCAATTCCACCGCCGCCTCCTCCACCGGCTCTAGATGTGCAAGATATCCCGAGAGTTGACTATCTCCTGCAGAATGGTGGTCTGCCACAACCAGTCTCAAGACATTTCTTATCTGTGATACCTTTGCAAAACGGAAGTCGACCCTCAAATCCACCATTGATCGGTGCGGATACTCTATTCTCACCATTCTTCAACCTGCTAGACCAGTACAATAGCGTCTTGAACAAGCAAGGATCTGTTGCGGTCGCAACCGGCCACCGATCAGTTGCCCGTCGCCTGCTCGACCGGCTTGAGAATGTCTTCTCGAGAGATTTACCCCCACACGGATGCGCTTGCATCATGTGCGAAAAGTCTAGCGAATCTCTGCCAAGCTTAAATTGGGGAGATGTTCTGGAATGGGTCAGTGGCCGCATCGAGCTCCCCCGTTGGCCACCGTTTGACCTGGCCGACATTGGCGCAAAGGCTGCCGAAATTTCAGGAGAGACCCCACGACGGCCAACGTCTCCCATTCAGCTGGACCCCGATATTGCTGAGGAATTTAGGGAACATTACCTCCGTCAGTCCAAGAAGGTCAGGTCTGCGGTAGACAAGTGGCTGAATAATACTGGAGAGACGCCAGTGCCCCCGCCCCAGGACGTGGACGACGAGACCTTGAGTTTTGCAATTTTAACCAACCTTGATGCTGAAGACAGACCTTATTTCAATGCCCTGCTCTCCGGATCGAAAGAGCTGCGACCAGCTCTCCGAGCACCGACTCCCCTCAACCGACCCCGCACCGACTTCATTATCAAGACTGGATTGTCACTGCAGCGACTTTATCGTTTACCCCAGACTCCCCGAGATGCAGAGTGTGTCACATATCTCATCAAGAACCCCGGAACCCACAACTTGCTGGTCACATTGTCTAATATTAACAACTCCGAGTGGGAGATTCTCACATCTGGGCGATTCGACGGTTTCTTATGGTCTGGCGCCGATGGGGATGACTTTCCCGGCGTCGAATCCAGGGGCACAACCCCTTTCCGCGGGCCTTCTGCCATGGGATCAAGAACCACTACTCCATTCTCGCCCTATTCCCGAGGCACTACCCCTGCATCATTTGTCAGCCTCGCATCCTCTGGCATGGGTGGAAACAGACCACCAGTGTCCAATGATGAGGAAATGGAAATGGCTGCCATTGCCGAGATTGAGCGCGAGATATACACTGGGATGGAAGCGTTGGAAGACGCATTCGAAAAACTCCATCACCGGGCGGAGTTGGTTCGCACCGCGCTACGGCAACGAGGGGCTGGTCTTATGCAGAACCTCCAGAGCCGGAGGCGCATTGACGTGCTTCCCATTCCGGGGTCTGCCAACTCTCAAAGGTCTGGATACGAACGACCCGCGTGGGCGATGGGGAGCGATGCTGAGGCCGGTGCTAGTGATGAGGACTGGCAATTGGATGATGGCGACCTCTATCCCGACGATTCGGCTAGCAACATTAGCAGCAATCGGGTCCGACGACCGAAGAGACGTGTTGAGCGTCGAACACCTGCGCCGATTGAAGAGGATGAAGAAGAGTGAAGCACAAACAAAAATGAAAGAGACACGATGACGCCTTGTTCGTATATATACAATTTTCTTTTCTTTTCCTTTCCCCAACGGATTGAACGGAGCATTCTTTATTACACCTTTTGAGGATATGACATGTGGCAACCCGGCTAAACTGGACGATGCGATGCACATGAAACTCCAAAAAAAAAAACCGAATTGTTGACTCGAGGAGGATGATGGCTGGTAAGTAGGAAAACACAATGTCGTGGATATGCATGAAAAGGTTGGGCATACATGGAGTTGTTACGTACTTTGTCGGATACCACTCTTGTATGGAATCATGTGTTGGCAACTGTTGGCGAATAACAACCATCAATTGTTTGGATGGAGCTTTCGTTTGTACTATTTGGAGCTACAACCTTATAGTTATATCTTTTTTTTTGCACCCTTCTCTTGTCCCCCCTTTTTGCTAGTAGCTAAATATCCTGCTTAGGAGCTGGAAAGTCGGGCAGTCTGTCATTGATGCCAGCATGGAGACCTTGTAGTCTAATGAGAGAGTTTTAATGCAAAACAATTATCAGTTGATGATTTACAACTGAGCTGATTGAGTTAGATGTATTTGATAGCTGAGCTTCTTAATGAATGATGTGATAATGGCGTAGACTTTGAGATAATGTAACACTGGAGGGGCAGCTATGGTGATACGCCCAGAGTAGTGATGATGGCTGCTTCAAGAATGCGGCTCGATTATCGGTGTTTTTTGACCAAGTTAAAATTTCTTCAATTATCGGCAACCGTAAGTGTACTGGGAGATGCTAAACAGGCTGTGGCATCTTTCTCACTTGTTCGCCTCTCTTACACGGGGACCTCAAACACACGATGAAGAGATGTCTAAGCTGCAGGAACCCGACCAAGAAGGGACCAGAGCAAAACATGAACTTGTTATCCGCCTGCGGACTAATAGATGAGTGACAATGGCCGATAACAGTGGGTATTGCATAAATTCCATCATTAGTGGCCGAGTATTCAACACCGCATTGGCAGCACGTCAAACTCCGCTTGGAAAAGTCCGGCCGACCTAATTAGCTTAGCTGGCCCCATAATATTGGATTATGAGGCGCTTACAAACTTGTGATGCCACGCACAAAGCAAGAACCCCGAGAGGCCGAAGAGTGAATCCTGAAGAAAGAAAAAAGAGGTCAGATGGATTCTCATTACGGCTCATTGCCATATACTGGTACAGCCGTTGGGGGGAGGGGGGGGGGCCTTCTTTAACAATAGGTCGATAAATAAATGAATTGCGTCGAGGAAGAAGAAAAAACCGCAACCTCGTAGCGACATGAGCAATACTACCTTGTTGAAAACCAAAACTGTACTCGTGCTACTCGATTTAATAATCTCGTCTACTTTATTATTAAGAGACCTGTCGTTTGTGGAATCCTTTGAACAGACTAGACTAGAGGTTCATGCTGGATGCGGCGTTAAGCGGGCTTAAAGCTTGGCCCCCGGCGCTATTTCGTCAACGGCGCCGGCGGCCAGCGGGAGACGCATGGACCCCGAAGGCAAATTGGGAGTCTAGCGGGATGTTGAGATTCGCGATACATGCGCTGATCGTGGTTAGCCCCCATGTTTTCTTATTGAGCCCCCGATTTGTACCGCCATAGAAATATTAAGTACCTACATACATTTAAAAAAAAAATACATATAATAATATCATAATAAGCTATTAATTACAACTTAATATTAAAAAATATTGTATATAATATATAAAATAGAGAATTTAATAATTATAATAAATAAATTCAATATATTAATTATTTTAATTTAATCTATATTTTTTTAGTATCTTATTCTGTGATATTCGTGTTAATTTATTTCTTCCCAGTGACTTGTGTACATTCAGCCACATTAAAAGCGGAGAAACTACCTACCTAGATAGGTATACTCTTTACGGCTATTTCGGGGGCTCAATAAGAAAACACGGGGGCTATATAAGCACAGCGTATATAAAAGATGGGGGGGGATCCCTTTGTTTTTTCTTTTCTTTCTTTTCATTCTCGGGATATTTATCTTGTCTCTTTTATTATTATCATCTTTTGCTTATATCACATTAATCGTAATATAAGACCATTGTACGACTCGTTCACTTCTCGAATATAGTCAATATAAACCCAACAGCCTGAGCGATCACCATGCCTGGCCCATACAATGTCGAAACAACCGGCGTCCAGCTGACCGAGGAATTCGCCCCCCTCATCAAGGGCAAAACCATCCTCACCACCGGCGTCTCGCCCAACAGCCTGGGCGCCCACTTCCTCCAGACCATCGCGGCCGCCAAACCCGCCCTGCTCATCCTCGCGGGCCGCAACCTCGAGAAAATCCAGCAGACGGCCGATGCCCTGGCCAAGGCCCACCCAGACGTCAAGACGAAGATCCTGCAGCTTGATCTCGGGTCGTTTGCCCCCGTGCGCAAGGCCGCCGAGGAGGTGAACTCGTGGACGGACGTCCCGGCCATTGATGTCCTGGTTAATAGTGCGGGTATCATGGCTGTGCCGTACAAGTTGTCGCCGGATGGTTATGAGAGCCACTTTGCGGGCAACCACCTGGGGCACTTTTTGTTCACAAACTTGATTATCGACAAGATCCTGAAGGCTCCGGCGCCGAGAATCGTGAACATTAGTAGTCTTGGACACGCCGCGGGCTGGGTCCGATTCCAGGACTTGAACTACGGTGTAAGTCTTATGCTAAAGACTCTTTTTTTTTCTTTTCTTTTTTCTTCCTACGATGGTTTTCTCCGATAGGAAGAAGCAGAGGAAGATAATAATAATAATAATAATAATGAAAGGGAAACTAACCTGAACACACAGGACGGCGAGTTCTACGACAAGTGGACCGCATACGGGCAGTCCAAGTCCGCCAACATGCTGTTCTCGCTGGCCCTCGCCGAGAAGCTGGGCAAGCGTGGTCTGCTCAGTTATAGCGTCCATCCTGGAACCATCTACACAGGTCTAGGCAGCCACCTGGACCTCAACCCGGACGGTGACATTGTGCAGATGCGTACGTACTTCCTCGTAATAAGCATCCCCCAGACGAAAAAGGAATACAGAGGGCTAACCCGTGAATTTGGCAAACCCGTACAGAAAGGTCCGTGCGCTCCCTTGGCTACCCCGATGGGTGGAAGGACCATGTCCTCCCGGTTAGCTACGACCAAGGCATTGCCACTCATGTGTTTGCCTCGTTTTCACCCGAGCTGAAGGGTATGTTCCCCCCCCCCCCCCCCCTTTCCCCTGATGCTATCTATGGCTCTCTTGAGAAGTTGCTAATGAAGAATGGGTGCAACAGACCACAACGGAGCGTATCTCCTCGAGAGTAGGGTCGCTGACCATTACACTGACATTGTGGCCCCCTGGGCTGTGAGCTCGGTTGAGGCGCAAAAGCTGTGGAAGTTGAGTGAGAAGATTGTGGGACAGGAGTTCAAGTATTAGGAGTGGAAGTGTGGATGTTAAAGTAGATGAAGAATATTAAATTTAAATTTAAAAAGAAAAGAAAAGAAAAGAAAAGAAACAAGAGGCGTGTGATTGATTGTAAAAAGCTGAGATTAACTCCTCGCTGTCTTTCTCTATTAGTGATGCTATTTCTAGATTCATTTGAGGTACTTAACAATATGAGAATATGTATATATATATATTTCTGTATGAGAGTATACGATTTCATTTTGTCGTCAAGAAATTTCAAAACTTTATTGCAAAATCACCGCCGGACACACAAGTCTGTTCTCAAGACCCATTTCTCACCTGCCTTGACCTCCCGACCTTCATGCTACAATAGAGTCAGTCAACAACAACAACAACAACAAGGTCTCTCTCCTTACAATAGCAATAGGGACACAAACAAAAACTCACAAGCAAACAATCATCTCCATGCTTGTGCAGGAGAAGCATTCCCGTTTCTAGGGATACGGCAATCGCTTCAGATGCCAACGGCCGATCGTGGGGGTAAAAGACTGTTTCGCCGCCAATGCAGCCCTCGGCTGAGGAGGTGAGGTAGAGGAGCAGTGTCCAGGTTGTTTTGGCGGGAGTTGCGTCCAGTGTCAAGTTATTTGAATCGTCGTCTTGGAAGAAGTTCGTTCCACTGTCAGGGAAATAGGCTTCTTTTCATAGAGTAAAGTGAGCGGAATGGGCGAGGACACATACAGTGGCAATCAAAGTATTGGCCTTGGGAGTAGCGGTAGACTCGGATGTTTGGGTTCAGGCCAATTGGCTCTCCACCCCTTCTTTCAGTCAGTGAAGAGCGTTTCCGAGGAAAGGCATCACGCAAACATGCATGTCACTCACCACAGGTCCTTCACATTCTCACTCTCAAGCAACGCCTCTTTCAACCCCGTCGTCTCCCACAGCCTCCGAGCCAACGCCGGGTCGTCAATCTGAAAGCGGTCATTGACGCGAACAGCTTCGCCACGCTTCGGTCGTGATGGCGTCGTCTGCAGTGGGAGCGTCTTCAGAAACGCTACGTAGTCTCTGCAGAGATTGCGGGGAAAGAAGGATGAAATAAGAGCAATATGGTCGGTTGATGGGTGAAGCTCTGGTGAGAGATCAACGACAGGTAACGGTGGCTTGAATGGTGGCCATGATGGCGGACTTGACAGTGCTGCTGGTGTTGGGGCTGGCTGTGGAGATGCTTTCGCTGGTTTGGCAGCTTTGGGCTTTGGCATTATGGCAACGATGGCGAGGTGGTGGTGTGGTCGGGTGATGTGGTGATGTGGTGATGTGGGCAGTACTGCGGGATTCTTCGTAAGAAATTTCTTGTTCGTTTCCGCTCTACGGTCTTGAAGGCTCATGAAAAGAGAAGACGATGTTTCTACGTGTATTGTGTCTGCGATATATCTTGCTGGAGAAGTGGCCTAGGTGGAACGAAGATCGGCCCTAGAGCTGCAGCTTATAGCGAGGTACTTACGCATGACTGATGACGGGACACGGCCATCCTAGCTACCATCATTCTTGCAACTTTATTTGAATTCGCTTCTATAAAAGAGATGAATTTGATCAAAATGGGTCTGGCTAACACTCTTTCCTTTAATGAAATCATGTTTAAAGCTGAATGCGATGTCTAATGTCGCTTGAAATAGAGTTGCTGGTTACTACATGTTTTGCTGTAAGTGCATGCTGGCACCCCTTATAATCCATGCACTTATGCGATATGGAGATTCTATCTTCGTATCGATAACAACTTCAGAGTCTTGCAGCATTGGAAGAATCTCAAATGTCAGTTTACTTGAGATTATAACGATTATCCGTTGCCTCCCGGCCTTGAGGGTTGTTCAATCCAAATCACAAACCATCCAATCATTCAACCTTTGAAATCCGCAGCCGAGCCCTCTCGTAGATTGATTGTTGCCCGCCATGACCCAAGCCGCGGCGGCAAGTCACTCACTCCCACCACCAACCCTTCGTCGCCATCAAGACACCGCCGCCTCACCAACACCAACACCATGGACCCGCCCCCTCAAACAGTTCGGCCTATTCTTCATCGGCGCCGGCTTCCTCGCCGCCTCCGTCGCCGTTACCCGCCGCTCCGTCATCCGGCGACAGCGCCAGGCCTTTCCCAAATTCTACTCCCCCAACGGGCCGGCCCCTGAGGTCGACTCCTCGGAGGGCTCCCTCCTAGGCGTTCAGGCACTTGGGCTCGCCACTCTCAATGTCTCTAGCTTTGCAGTCATGCTGACGGGCGGGTTGTCTTGGGCGTTCGACGTGAGCTCGGTGGAGGAGCTGAGGGAGAAGACGCAAGCGGCTCTGCGGCGGCCTGGGCGGGGTGGTGTGACTCCGGAGGATGAGAAGGAGTTTGAGCAAATGATGAATAATTTGCTGGAGAAGTTGGGGATGGACAAGCTAGAGGGGGCGAAACCGGGAGGAGAGGAGGTGACGAAGAAGGAGGGATGATTTGATGGGATGGGATGGGGTGCTAAGAAATGCGGTCTCTCCGTTTTTTTTTTTTTTTTTGGAAATCTGATGAGAATGCAAGCTCCACAGGCGATATCCTCCAAGGTATGTATGCTTGCATTTGTTACGCAAGCTAGGTATGTTTATGGTTGATGATGTTGAGATAGGCATTACATGACGACAAACTACTATGGCTATAATAAGCTTGCGTATCCTTAGATACGGTGAAGCTATATCATGACACAGACGAAGCATTAGCATTCGATGGTCACGAGCTGTCCGTTAGACAGCTATACAAGGCGATATGTTTGGGATGTCAGTTCTCATGATACTCACGATACGTGTACATTACTATACTTAGCCGCTCCTGTATTATAGAACATTATCTCAATCTTTGAGATCATCATCAAAACATCTCGTTTCATGAAGAAGAAAACCCAACGGTGAAGTGAAAATGCTTTGCCGACGTATTCATTCGCCGGGCAATTTGAACTTCTATCGCTTATATACACTCCCATGCCGTGCCGGGCTAATAATGCACAAGTCACCAGAAAGCTGATGATATATTCGAAATCCCACCAAGAGAATGCAATACTCAAGGCTCTACCGTGCGCGCGTTTCTCTCCAATTTGACACGCTGATATTTTTTTAAAAAAAAGAAGAAGAAAAATCGCTGACTTCATTTGTTGGTATTACGTGCATCATCACAATGCCCCCGATTCCGCTGCTTTCTGGTTTCGTCTCCACTCTTCCACCTCATCCGTGCCTTCAAAGCTGCCTCTTCGGCCCCAGTTCATCGGCTGCCGCTTTAGAAACGCACCAACTGCCCCTAGATAGCCTTCATGGCGCAAAAAATATGCCTGCTTCTCTCCTTTACTCCAGAATTTAATGGCATAACTCAGTGTGTTCATAGTTTGGCGATGTCCTCGGATAAAGGAGCCGCCAAAGTAGATGTCGGATAGGTCGTGGATTTGCGATTGCAGATAGGCAATCTGGCCGATGTTGTTGGATACGGCGTATAGTAGTGATCGCGATATATCAGCTGTTGAGAAGGGTTGGCTAGGTGATTTGTCGTTGGCTGGATTTCCGGCTTCTTCTGCTTCTTCTTTTTGTTCTTCTTCTATCTCCGCTTGAAGCCCCATCCGAAATACTTTACCGAATGACGAGGCAATGGCAGTGCTCTTGAGACCAATTTTTCCGTAGTCAGCACCATAAATGTCACCCACCATCATGTCAACCTTGGTGTTGTCGCCATGTTCTGCCTCAGCTAACATCTCATCGAATGAACGCGACCCAGTGATCAAGGACAGCAGACCCCATAGAGTGCCGCCGCCCAGCGAGGTGCCACCGACACGTTTAGAGGACCGTGGCCCTGTGACTTTGAGCATTGAGACGCCGGAGCCAATGTTCACGAGGAGGTAAGGATATATTGTTTCTCGCGGGCTGACAAAGTGCATTGGGTCGGTTTCAGAGTAGGTAAAGACCTCGCGCGGGATCTCGGTGATGAAGAAGTCGAGACCTGGTATAATGTGAGTCTTACGAAGGGAAAAGATGTTGAGGTAGCATGGATTTCGCTCGTACCAGCTATGAGACATTCCATCTCATCCTCTCTCGAAACCTCCACGCCCAATGCGTCGCGGATTCTGCCGTAAAATTTGTATGCACCACCACCGGTGGCCATTACGCAGAGGTTATGGGAGCGATTCCCATTCAAGGCAATGTG
Organism: Sphaerostilbella broomeana; assembly: GCA_930272545.1. Lineage (NCBI taxonomy): Eukaryota > Fungi > Ascomycota > Sordariomycetes > Hypocreales > Hypocreaceae > Sphaerostilbella > Sphaerostilbella broomeana. Next base: position 38,874 of record CAKNET010000107.1, on the reverse strand, counting down.
CTTGTCGCGCAGGAGCTTCATGAATTCAAGGCAGTCTTCGATGCGATCTGTCTCAAAGTGCTGGAAATTAAGGCGGCCGCCGGGGTCTGTAGAGTCGACCTCGCGGGAGAAGTAGACGAGTTTTACTAGAGAGCCTCCAATCTGTCCTTGTCAGCCTCGAACAAGCTTCAAACGTCACTTGAAGAAATGAAATGAAAACGGCTCGCAAGCAGCCAATTGGTTCTCCTTACGTCGACAGCGATGTGGCTCACCACGGCAGTGTGGTTTGGCAATCGAATGTCGCTCGTCTCGTGATGCGACGGACTGTGGCGGCCATTGTCGCTGCCATTACCGATTGCCGGTGTCGCAGTGTCTGGATCTACGATGAAGGCGCCCTTGACGTTGATCCTGACGCTGCCAGGGCGGGTGATGGTATCGTCAATCTCTGCGGTCGAAGTCATGGTCCTCGACCTCTTGATGCGCGGTTCCTGCTGCTGGTCAGGCTGGTGCTCCCCGCCATGGTGGTGGTGATGGTTGTGGTTTGGCGGGGCGGCGACAGGGCCAGCATGGGATTGTGGGTTTGCCATTGTGGGCGTCATGATCGTGTGCTTCGATTTCCTCGACTTGACGCTCTCCGCAGGTGGCACATCTGACCCGCGCTGTAGGCCGTGGGAGAAAGTCCAGAGTTGAAGAGGAACACAATTAGAAGAAAAGGGTCACGAGAATGAGGGTTCCATGCACCATAGGGGTCGTCAGTTGCAGGATTATGATATTATACCGTGCCGCCTAGGTATCGAGTACTGAATCTACGACGTACAAACTGTTACGAGTTCGCTAATTGCCCAGGTAGGGAATCACACGGCTCCATCTTCTCCAGTTTCAATGCTAGCTAGCCTCGTCAGCGGTATTTTCGTACTCGCACAGCACTGGTGCAAAATAACCCTGTCTGTATTATTTCTCACGTCTGGCCAATTTCATGACGCTGTCTCACGGCGCTCGCTATCGATAAAGCCGGGCAGGGGAATAAAGTTGCCGAGGGTCCGTCGCCTGCCCGAGGCTTATTCGTTGCTCCTCATCAGCAGGTCGCAGACAGGCGCCTATCTGTTCTGGTGGTGATGAAAGAACTCGGCACTCGGTTCAGCTCGGTCGACTGGAGATTACCAGGGATATTCGTTCAATTCAGCTTCCACTTCTCCGATTGTTTGCTGATTAGTTCATCTGGATATTGTTGCAATATTGATTTCTGCTTTGAATCTACGGAGTACACGGAAAGCGTTTTACTACCCTCTGGCAAAAGAGGCAGCCGTGGATGAGGGGCTGCCTGTCTGGGTGCTTCTAGAAAAGGCAATTGCTGACTGGTCTGCCTCCCTAATAAAGAGCAGTTATTCTACATAGAGTAAATCATCATTGCATGACAGGAACCCTCGGCAATCCTTCTTTCCTTCTTTATTCCTTCTTTATTCCTTCTTGCCGTCCTTCGTTCCTTCCACTAACCACATACCCCCCCACCTGCCATTTACCTCAATATGAAGACCCTTACCTTGCCTCCTCGTGACGTAAACTCTCTCCTCAATGAATCTCCATTTTATCCCTTTACCAATTCTATCGCTTGTGACTCGTGTCTTCATAACAGGTGCAATGGGGCCATCTCCCTTAAATTAAAAAAAAAAAAACTTGAAATCACCAGGCTGTATGACCACCGTCTATAATTATGTTGCTTCCTGTCATGAAGCTGCTCGCATTGCTTAGCAGAAACAACGCTGCTCCCTTGAACTCGCTCGGTTGAGCCAGACGACCCATCATGTTCTCACGACACCATTTATCCTCGAGGCCCGGTGTCGAATCCATTTTTTGTTGGATCAAGGGCGTGAGGATGTGACCTGGACTGATGCAATTGACTCGGATTCCTCCGCTGCCATCTTTCTGCACCGGGCTCCATTCCATAGCCAAGTTACGCGCAAGCTGGATTAACGCTGCTTTGGAAGAGTTGTAGACGGGCGAGATGAGGCCCTTGTTTGCGATCGAGCCGGACATGCTCGCGATGAGGCATATGCTGCCTTGGCACTTATATTTGCGCATCATGAGAGCTACTATTTGAGCCGTCATGAAAACTGCAGTGAAGTTCGTCGACAATGTCTCGTCAATATCCTTGGCTGTGTATTCGGCAGCCGGGGTGACTTGGAGGATTCCCGCAGCGGCAATCGCGCCATCCAGCCGCTGGTTTTCGTCTGCAATGCGTTCTATGGTGCTTTGGAGTCCATTTGTGTCTTGCACGTCTTGTTGGACGTAATCAAGCGAACCTCCATATTCAGGGTTAATTCTTTGCAATGCCTCTTCCCAATCTTCATCTGGTCGTTCTAGGCGATCAATGCAGTAGACTATGCAACAGTATCAGCATTGTCAATGGGTTACCTCTCTGAGGTATTTACGTAAACTCACCTTTACCACCCGCTTCTACAAGGCCTTCAGCAAGTGACAACCCAAGACCTCGTGCACCTCCAGTTACGATAAACACTTTCCCGGCCAAATCGAAATCGGCAAATCTCTTGCTACCCACCTCAGCGTGTTTGGGCAGTCCCGCTGCCACGGGCGTCTCATGAAGGCTGCTTTGTGCATCACCTCGCTTCACGGTTGTACTCGACATTGCTTCAACTGAACCTTGTGCGATATCAGGTGGCTCAGTGTTGTTCTGGATCTAAGAACTGGCCGTATCTCGTTGATGATACTAGTCAAACTCGGTGCGAAACGAAGTAGGGTTCTTCACCATCGAATTCAGGATGTTATTTCGCTTTTTAAGTCTAGGAATAAAACAATATTTCCAATGACAACATAGACCCACCAAATGCATATTCATGGACCCTAGAAATATCTCTCTCAGTGCCATTATTGTAATTGGATGAAGGTTCTTTTGTCCTCTTAAGCGGCAAAAACACGCGGCGATTGGAGCGAAATAGGTCTCTCGAATAGTCTATGAATGGGGTGATTGCGCGGATCACCGTCCTTGCTATCATTCATAGACCATATGATGCTCGGCCAGATCCATCGTCTCAAAGAGCGTCACAAAGAATACTCCAAGAAGCGATTTCGTCGTCAGTATGAGATCATACCACTCACAGCACACCGTCTCCGGCAACCAATTGCCTGGTCTGGCATCTCCTCTGGCCGAATTATCGTCAAGCTAGAGGAGAGATGTGGAGGACATGACGCAAAACGGGATTGTTGGACGTCCCATTCCTTTGCAAAAATTGCCATGATGAAAACCCACCTTTATAGATATAGCTGGAGGACTTAGGAGCTGTCGGAAGTTGCTCCGGTGGCGGGGCTCCGGAGGTCCTCTCCCGGCCTGTCCATGGAAAGCGGGGCCCCGGAAATCAGAGTCGGTGGTTCATAATTGCAGAATTCAATATTTCGTACGGAATACGATATTCGCTTTTCTTCGGCACACGAATCTCACGATGGCATCAATTCACCATAGTCTAAATGGCCTTGAAAGGACGCGTTCCATGGTGGCTGCGTAAAATAGAGACCAAATAGCCTTCAGCCCAAGTCCACGGCTTTGCAGCTCATTGGCGCGCATGACTGACAGAGCTACAGCCAAACTTGGAAGGGCTTGACGTATTTGGGTCGTCAGTATTTGTCCAGCTTCACCCACCCACCACTGACTATACACACCAACCAATTATTCTCCGAACAGTCAAGGTTGGTTGAGCTCTCCAGTTGGCAAGCTTACAGGCTCCCCTGCCTCAGAGCCAACGCATAGACAACGCCCACATCATACGTACATAGTTTATCGACCTCTTGTCACTATCCATTCGTCAAGCTCTACCCCAGAATGCTCCAGTGGTGTCGTATCGCCCTGGTCTTCTGCCCCTCTCCAACCTCGTGGTCACGAGCCTCCGACGCATCGCATCGCGATCGACAAGCAGGAGGGAGGGGGCCGGAACATACCTTGCAGACCGTAGTTGACCAACCAGCAACCTCAGCTTCCACGATATATTGAAGCCCTAGACGGGACAATCTAGAGCTAGGAGTTGCTAAGCCGCAACCATCACCTCTTCTGCCCTATGCTCTGCACGGCAAGGCTCAGAACAATGGGGGCCGAACTTTTAATTATCAACCCGTTCAAAATCTAAATTGACCGTTCTTTGTCTAGTTTACTGTAAGCATCATGGGATTTTCAAGAGAGACAGAGAGGCATGGTGGAAAGAGACAACTGTTTAAACATTGTTTACGTCACGGGTACTCTGTCAGCGAGACAGGCATTCCCCCTGCTTTCCGCGCTGACCCAACACCCAAGCAGCGGCTCGAGAAGGCTCACCATGTCTATCGTCGTTGATGGTTGCATGGCCGTAGCTGCAGTAGAGATTTAATCTATTTCACCATGCTATTTAGTTCTTGCCATGTCCGGTTGAGCCGCTGTTGCGCCTAGAACGTTGCAGAATAGATGTTCACCTGATTCCCCGCGTTCGCGCTCCAGCAGCGTGAGATGCGCCCTTGCTCCGAGGATGCCCAATTGAACTATTCGGCATGCTCTTTGTCTCTCAGGTATTAGATAGATTGCGTTTCGATAAGAGATTCCTGAGACATATGAGTACATTTGGTTACACAGCATTACGCCCGCATCTGCAGATACTATACACCGGGTTTGATTGCCTTGGACTTATTCAGCCAAAGCATATCTATCGATGATTCCTGAAGCAACCGCGTTGATACCATCGACTTCTTTACTCGTCTTATTATATATTGGAAGGAGTATTGCTGTTGTACGAGTATCAGTACCTTTCATAAAGCTACCTTACCATCTTAGCCCTTTAATGGAACCAAGCTCCGAAGTCTCCTGCTGCACTGGGGCCCAGCTCTCCCAACAACAACAATCACCGCAACAACAACTACTCCTTCACAAAGAAATCAAGACAAAGAGAACCGCCCTAGTAGCGCGATGTCTCTGCTCCAGCATCATAGCCTTCTGGGCCCATGTTAGTCGCCTCTGGCGCTCTTCCGTAGCCTCTCGTGCTGCTCCCCCGACCCTCCTGTTCCCGCCTGCTAAGACCGATCGTCAGGCTCATCTACTTGCCCAGACGGCAAGCTCTTGGATATACGTTGCCAACATGCCGCCATTCCGTGTAACCAAGTTGTCGAGGGATACCAAACGGCTGTACCGCGAATACAGGATCCACATGGACGTTGATGCGGCCTTTAAACTGATGTCGAGAGAGCTAGCCCTAAGTGGACTTGACGTCGATCTCCCGTTCGTACCAGAGTGTTTGGGCTTCTACCCAAATATATCCTCCTCTCCCTGCTCAGAGACGTTTAAATACCTCGACGGGTTTCCCCAAAATGCCAGCGGCTACTTCATGGAGTACATCCGCCCCTTAAACGAGCACCACACCAAGTACCTCATCCGCCGATACCTCACCCGCAGCGCCCAACACCAAGCCCTCAACAGCTGCCGCGACAAGCACTTCCTCGCCAAGGTCTACCTCGGCGACACGAAGCCCCTATCCGACCAGTGGAACGCGGACCTTCACGACCGCCCCGCCTACGTCGACCACCTGCTCGCCGAGCGCGTCGAAGTCAGCTACCTCGCTGCCTCCATGGGCGCCACGCTCGCCATCCTCCACTGGGCATGCGGCATAGACGCCCGCGGCGTCGAGTTCGTCCTCGGCCGCGACAACAGAGGGCACGTGCAGTTCTGGCTCATCGACTTTGCTGACTGCGACGACTTTGCCCGCACGCCCGACGCGGCCGTCACGCAGCTCGTAGACGCTGTGATGGACAATGAGCCGTTCTGGCCGCGGTGGATCAATATTCGTGGGCTGAGACATTTGTGGGCGTGCTTCCGCGATGCCTATCTCGAAGTCAGCACCTTTATCATGCTTGACGATGACTATGACGAACAAAGTGATGAGATGAGGCAGTTGCCTCTGTTGTTTATGAGCGAGTTGGAAAAGATTCGGGGAGAGGGACGATTACTGGCGTGAAATGACTGAATGAATGAACGAATGCTTTTGATTGATTTCTAAGAAAGGAACGGAACGAGAAAAGGAAAAGGAGAGATCTAAAACCAGGGATGAAGTTGACGTACATGTCAAAAGCCAAAGAAACAAACAAAAAAGGGGGAAAACAAGAAAAGATAGTAAAGAGCGCAGTCAAACTTGGCAAAAAAGGGGGGTTAAGCAGAGGCGGGAAAAGTGAGCTATAGGCGTTACCAAGGGTCTTGTAAACATATCCATTGTACTGTAAATTTTGCAATGGGTGTCGCGGGCTTTCTGAGTTAAGATCCGGACCTGTCGAGTAGTCTCACCACTTTTACATTTATCTCTTCGATCCTACTACCCATTTGTCCCGCTCCACATCTAGCTGGTAGACCTTGTTCGTTGCAACTCCTGTGAGCATATTTATTCCTAGGACGACGGCTGGAGATGTAGAGCGTATGCAATTTGTAAAGCTTAGGGAAAATATATAAAGATCTAGCCCTGTAGAACGCATAGACAAAGGAAGTGATATAACGGCCTAACCTGATCATTTGCATTTCTGCATCATTACGCCTCGCGCCACTATTACCTGTAGGTCCTTTTTCGCACGGGCGGCAGGAAATCGGCATTGTCATCTTCGATTCTCTGCTTAGCTCTGTCCTCGTCCAAACGAAACTGCGCTTCGTCCTCAGACGCGAGCCTATCAGGCGAGCTGGACGGTCGCTTGCGTCGTTTGGCCTTCCGACCGGACTTAATACCTTCGCTCGGCCTACTTTCTCTTGTCCTTTGCATATTATCTGCCTCATCTAACAACTGTGCAAGCCTTCCGTACGATATACAAATGTCTCTCGATTCTAGCCCTTCGCAAAGCTCGTCTGTGGCGAAATCGTTTAGCGTTAGTCGAATGTGCTGTGCTTGATTTAACGGCTCGCCCGTCGGGGATCGAAACGGCTGCAGGACGCCCGTTAGCTTGGTATCTGCAAAGCAGTGCACCATACTCACCTGGTATACAATTTCCTGCTCCACATCCAGTATATCGAGCTCTTCTCCTTCTTCCCGTACAAACTTTGGCCGCCACACCGATATTGTCGACGATGCAGAGCCGTAATTGACGTCAAGGCCGATCACAACCTTGATATCACCATTGGAACACTGAATGTAGTCCCAGGCTAACTTATCTAGATCTTTCCCATCCTGCGAATACGAGACCTCGAGTACTACCCCGGGATATGCAGCTTCTTGATGTTGGAATTGGGCGTCGGGCTCGCGTTTCAATGTAGCGCTTGAAAGCTCTGTCCCCCCTTCGACTATATTCTCTCTCAAAAAGATACGAGACGAGCCCAGATTTTTAATCCGGGACGCAAACTGGCCTGTGTCATCAAGCGACCCTCTTAAAGTCTTGAGATCCTCGGATATCTCGTTCGAAATGGCGTTGGAAAGGTATTCATGGACCGGGGTAGGCATACGTATACAGAGGAGTTCAGATCTCGGATCATAATCGAAGCTGGAGCGTGATCAGCCTGGGAATCCTAGCTTTCATGGAGTAGCTTACCGCAATTTGTCTTGGGTGTATGGTCCGAGCACTGGGTGATCCTTTAGGACTTCTGTGAGCTGCTCGTGGTCTTTGGGTCGTAGTTTAATTGACGCTTGCTGGGTTTGGGAGCCAACGCGGCAGTCATCGAGTGTTTTCAGCACGGCCAGCTGATTGAACCCCAACGGTTGTCGCTCGGATGATGCTGGAGGAGTCAAGGGCAATATGCCACTCTTCTCTGGCGGCGTCCTCGTATCGGGGTCCAACTCGGCTCGTTTAATGAGATCACTAGGCACTGAGATTGGGTTGGCCATGGTGAACGATTCTCGGTGCGGAGTCAGAGCGATCCTGCAGCAAGTCGTTTAGCTCGTCGCCGCCTAGCCGCCCGACGAAATGTAGATCCGGTTGTGCCATGGAATTGGCCTCTCTGATCGCTTGCTCGGTGTCTGGCTGGTGCTGCGGTCTGGTGTTGCGGCCGCCTAGGATTTATATTGTTTGTTTGCTAGCTGACGCGACTCGTGCTGGTGGGAGGGCAACAGGTCTAATGGACCACGTGTTGTCCTTGGTCTGTTGAGCCGTGAGATCGCGATAACCACAAGGTCTATAGTATCGTTACCGCTAGACATTTCATTCTATGGCAGGGAGTAGGCTTCATGTGGAAATTAATATAGGCTCTATAAGACGCTGGGTGCGGGGCTTTTGCCACTGCAACTCTATTTTCCGCTGATTGATGGGGGCACAAAATACAGGGACTAGGGCTAAGATTGCATGATTCAATTACTATTGGCCATCTTTAACTCTAGCTGCCTAGGCGTGAAGAGCATCTCATATTGGATAGCACATCCAAATAAACATGTTGAGCATTGTGTGCATGGTGGACAACGAGGTCTCATAGATTTTCAATAGCCAGAGGCGACTTACAATGAGGTGTGCGTTTGAGCTTGAAGGTGGATCTGCAACAAGCTAATATTGGCTCTTTATTCGTGTTAAGAAAGAATTAAATTGCTACTTGGGGTGGCAAGCTGCCACACGCCACTAAAATCGTTAACTTGGAAACGAGTGCAATGTTAACCTGAGCTTCTAGAAAACCCGCGACACCATCTCGGTTTTTACGGTACTAAGAAAGTGAAATAAGGTATCTCTGTGTACTCCGTACACGTACACAGTCAATCCATCCCATAATATTTCTACAACCCAAAATATCTGTTTGTACAACACACAAAAAAAAGATACGAATATTGAGAACAAAAAAATACAATTTGACCGTCCCGATCATCCGTGGATATTGTAACACCAAAGCATTTTGCCCTTTTTTTTTCGTTTTCATCTAAAAGAAGTGACCGCCCGGAACAGCAACAAAGATTGCGGTGAAGATTCCGCCAAATAAAAGTGCTCCCAACATAGCCTGAATGAAAATGGTATCTTGAATCTGTCGGAGAGCCGGCTCCTGAATCCAGACCTCGCGGTCAAAAACTTTACGAATAACGTTTCTCTTCTCATACTTGACTACCCAGGGCTCGTCCTCGTAGCTGTTGGTAGAGCCAAAGGATTCAAGACTGGACTTTCCAATTTCCTCACTGTCGTTATGTACAAACAGTTCCCAGGGGCGCACATGTCGGTGGTGCATGCCGTGCAAGACGACGCACATGCCCTTGTAGGCGGCGATCAGGGTGCTGATACCCAACACCCAAACAATAGCGGCGAGAGCACGGTAGCCTCGGCTGATCTTGCTCAGGGTCAAGACGATGGCGAGGGCGAAACCAATGAGGATGAGGCCAACGCCGAGAGCACGGGCAAAGAAAACTCGGGCAGGGTTACCGTTGCAAATGGACCAGCGAACAAAGTTGGGGTGAGCTTGGCGACGGAGAGAAGTATCAACAGCCTTGAAGACAAGGCGGAAAGCAGAAGGATGGGTGGTGTAAGAAAGGGCTTGGACGGCAGCCTTTTGCTCCCAAGAGGCGAGATTCAGTTGGCGGGGAGCGCCATCCATGATGTATGTTGCGATGACTCGGTTGACTTCCTCACGGAAGGGCTGAATGGTGACTATAATGACAGTCTAGTTAGTATTGCATTTCTTGATAAAGTAGAGGGGCTCGAAACGTACAGGGCTGCTTGGCACCTGCAGACTTGAAAGCATCGGCGGCCTGTGAGCTAACGTTGGATGCCTGAGTGGTCACAGCTGTTGATGGCAATCCTGCCCATGAGGCATTCTCGGACCCGTTTTCCGAAACGCCTGTGGAAGTTCGAGGGGGTGTATGGAAGGGATTCTTGGTCTTCTCTGTCTGTTGCTTCTCAAAGTCGGTTCCCTTGAAAATTTCCGCCGTGGTCGTTGGTTCCGGCCGCGTCTTCTCAGCTTGGTCCTTGCGAAGCTTAGCAACGATGTCGTCCTCCATAGCTTGCGTCCATTCTGGGGCCAAGGTGATGTCCGCTGTTTTGGCGGCAGCGAAGCGCTTCTCATAGTCCTTAAACCATAGGTAGAACTGAAGGTTCTCGGCAGCATGCTCGACATAAACCAGATAGTTCATGAAGTCGCGAACCGTCATGGGCTGTTGCGGGGATTATTAGCCATAGCTCCTATAATTGGAGCTCTCAAATCCATTTACCGGACATGTTCCACCGTTGATGATGTTGTCAAACGCCAATGAATCCGGGATGCCAGCTGAATAGCCAGAGTTGCCGGATTTGACAGAGCCATCTGTAGTATCGAGTGACTCCCGAGTTTGACGCAGTGCATCGGAGTCCACCCTCTTGGGGCGAGTGTATGTAAGTGAGAGAACCATAGTGGGTGGTAGTGTCTTGTGGACTTGGGAAGGAGCAAATAGAGAAAGAGAGAGAGAGAGAGAGAGAGAAACTGCAAAGCAAGACGTTTGAAGTTCAAAACGAGGCAGCCCGATGACGATAGAGCTGGGCGAGATGTCAATACTTATATCGGGCTGAAGGTCGTCTTATCCCACTAATAAGTTAAGGAGGAAAGTCCACGAGTTACATTCGTGAGGCGACGGCATATTTACAACCATACATGCAACTTCCAGCTCAGATATGCAGGACAAGGACCAGCCCTTGTTAGTAAGATGCTGTAGGTGACTATAGCAAGCCTCTTTTTGTCCCTAAGGGGCAAAAAAAAAAACACAACCACCGTACCAAAAGAGGGCCCGTATGCGGTGCAAGGTGGGACAGGCTGTCGCTTGCAGGACGCTAGAGGTAGACAAATGACGGGCCGTTCATCGCTGTGACTGGTTGAGTTGGAGGGCTCAACTTGCTTGAGATGCTCGGAGACGGCGTCGAAGAGGCTGATCGGGCTGGGCCAGCGCCAAAACCAAGGCCCCTGCTCAATAGTATGAATCTGTGGTGGATGCTAGGGACCATGGTGAGATTTCACAGCCAAACCTACTTAGGACAAGGCAATTAGTTCCCAGTTTGCTGGGTCGAGCTCCAGTCGCCGCCGAACAAGAGGGACCCATGCGGTCCAAACCACCTGCTTGGCCCGTATCATCTGCAAAACACAGCTCCATTCCATCCCGTCCTTTTGGGGCCGAGACCCTGGCGGAGCATCTGCAGGTGTTTTGCGCGCCGCCACCCTAGCTCTTTCGCTGTCCCACCGTTCCATTCGGATGGCGCACCGCCGGTTCTCGCCGCCGGAAGTTAGTTGTAGCCGGATGAACGAGCTTCAGCTAGACATTAGCTAGCAACAACAATTCACAAGTTGGCCTTCCATTGATAAGCGAGGTGTGGTGCGTCGAGCAGCCAAAGTGCAGACCCTGGATCGTTGAGACGATAACTCCCTCTTCCCTCTCGTGAAACGCCATCAAGCAAATGTAATGACGGCGTAAGCGGAAAGGTTCAGCAGTTTCGTGCCTAAGAGGGAGGGAGGCGGGTTCCTGTCCTATTTGCATGTTAGTTTTTTGCTTCTTCCTTTGTGTGTTTCTACCCACATGGCCAAGCCAGGGTGTGTTAGCCAGATCGAGCGGACTCAGTAGTCTACCTAGTTGAGATACCCACAGCATCTGCGTCTAGATCTTGGAGTTGGCCAAGACTCTGTATTTTGTAGGTGGCTTAATCCAATAGCGAGACGGAGACGCCACATGGCGTTTCTAGGCTAAGGCCAAGCATTGAAGACCAATTGAGAACTGAGTTGCGACATATCTCTCTGCTTTCCAGCTCTCTATCGCGGTGTGTGGCTCGGCATCCGGTGGTGCAATTTTATTATTCTCCAGGGATATATGTAGGCGTCAGAACCTTCCATTCTTGGCGGCCGCGGCATGGTGATGATGACGAGATAGTGGTGATATTCTCGTAATGATGCTGGTGATGATTAATTATGTGATGTTTACGGAGAAACGGGTGGGAACAGAAGAAAGCCCAAGATCCATAGATACCTAGAAACTTTTAGCACCCTCTCTCCACAGGGCTTCAGCCACAGCGTGTGGGGTGGGGGCAGGAACAGATGCTCCATCCTCCATAGGTTGTGAACGAACTGGTCTTAGCGCACAAGCCACTAAAAATACAGCAGCGCAATGCCTGCCGAGAGGTCGACTTCAGCAGGTCCAGCGCCGTTTGCAACTGAAAGCCAGTGGGCTAGACACACTAAATTTGGCTCCCTCAGGCTCCAGCTGCGAGTCGAGTCAGGTGTCCGCTGCAGAGGGAGCGCTGGACAGAAATCATTTTTGAAAAAAAAAAAGCAACACCAGTTGAGGCTAGGCCATGTTTTTGTTTTTGTTTTTGTTTTTGTTTCTCTTTCTTCTCCTCCTCATCGCCCAACAATTGCGCAGCCCATTCGGCCAAGCCGCGCTAACGAGTCCGCCACTGAAAGAAGAGAAAGCAAAAAAAGAACAATAGCCAGCAAAGTAGGAGCATGGAGAATGCCTGGAGCAGTAATGGAGAATGCCGCTGCCGCTAATCCTACGAACGAAAGACTCTTCCCCCTCCCCTGAGGGCATCTGCACAACACATGGACCCCTTTGTGATGATCTTTAAAAAGAACTTCATAATGAGTCAGAAAAAGCAACGAGGAGAATGTCAGTTCTGACAAGTGTCCAGACCACGTTCCTCTGCGGCGGGAGATCGACACGTTGAGAACGACATCAGGGAGCATTGCTGCTGGGTCTGAGGGATTGTCGTCGCATCCATAGACGACACGATTTTCATTGTTAGCTATTCCTTGTTGACTCTGGAGCTCCTTTCATTTCCTGGGCGTTCTGGGGGCCAAATAAAATGCAGCGACGAATTCTACAGAAGCCGTTAACAACAATTGTTGGCCCCCAATCCGAGTTGAGCCAACTGCGGTGGGTAATGGAGTGCAGTTGATTTGAACCTCGCATGGAGATTGGTTACCCATCTTGCCCTTTTCTCGCGTATTCTCTTCTCAATGATAAAGAACTTGCGCTTGTAGTTGTCGCGTTATCAGGTCCCATTATCTCAATATGTGACGGCCTCGCATCCAAGGGGGAGCTTCTTACCCACCAAACTCCGAACCAAGATGAATTGGTATGCCTTGGGATAGAATAACCTAATGACATTGCTACTACTGACAAGGGCAGTGACATCCTCGGAACTTTTCTTAATGACTATGCTCTGGATCGGGACTTGATCAGATATGGCGCGTGAGCTCAATTGAGATGCGACAGATCCGAATGTTGAGAGTCCTCTTATTGCGTCCACCAGTACCAGAGAATATTTTTCTGCGTGACCTGTCACAACATGGCCAACGTGATATGTTGCCTATTGAATGATATTCTTGGAGGAAAAAAGGAAAGAACTAAAGAATGAGAACGCTTTGCAACAAAGCCGTCATTCAGGGGTGCATTATAGGTCCTCACCACATTAAATCAAAAAAGAAACCTATGCCCCGAGCTTCTAATAGTCTGTCGGCCCTGGGTCAGGGTCTGCCCGGTGGAGGCTCGAGCACACCAACAGAGGCGCCGCACTCACATTGCGGCAATGCAGTCGAGGTTTATTTCTGTACACAGCACATCATCACTATGTTCTGTTTTTGGCCAATTGCTCGGGGGTTTTCTACCCTTGAGACAATAGTTTGCTTGGTGAAGGCAAGTGCCGAAGACGTTAAATCTTGTGTCCTTGAAAAGCAGTTAGTCGAAGAAAACTCCAAGACTTCAATTAAAAGTAGACGTGTTGAGTCCTTTCAAACGGGTAGGGGCCTCGCATTAGAAGACAGTTAGTCAAGTTTGATACGCAAATATTCAAAGGCTATGCTGTCTCTATGAAGGAAATAGGCGCATAAGATTCATATCTTCCTCATATAATATCCTGAACTACTCTGGGGGAAAGACTTCAAACAGGCTGACTGGCATCTTGACTTCAATCTTGAAAGGAGCTCCGATTAGTATCATCCTACAGGGTTGATGACAGAGACTCGACGTATCTAAAAGTGACAAAACTGTTGAGCCTCAGACATCGCTGCTGCATATGCTTCTACTTCATCCGCAAGACAAATCCCATGAGTTACTGTGGGCTGAGCAGGTTGAACCGAGCTATCAATCGACTGCAGTATGCACTTGGCCAATCAATTGAGATGTTCTGATCTTCCCTAGTGATGAGTCGCGCCTTCTAAGAGCAGAGACGGGCCTGTCCTTGAATCTGCGTTTTGCATAATAACAAAGATTGCAAGACTCGGATTAGTTATTGCGGTCACGATCAACCGTGCCCTCATTGATTCATCAAACAAGCTCTATTAAGAACTAATGGTATTGTTCATGAATGCTGAACGTCCCATTGATTCTGTACCAAGATGATCCCGGGACTCTGTCGGCCTGTCGAGGATGCCAGCTTGACTGGATTGAGGCCGAAGCCAATCTCGCTTCCATCTTGGCTATATGCTTCCACTTCATCCTTAGTCGCCGATACCATCGTCACACAACACGTATCCATGTTGTGTGCGTATATGGATTCGAGGGTCATTGTATCATCCCTCCATTGTTGCCTCTTCTTCTTTCTTGAGAACCTGGAGCCAGACTGTCCTGATCGTGACGACGGATTATCGTGCCCCAATCGTCTTACGCCACTGGTTTTTCGATACCTGGATAAAAGAGGCCCGAGCATAGGAAGCGACACACACAAAATGCCGAGGTTCACTTCGAGCGTGGAGAGGAAATCAACCCAAACCATAGTGCCCGTCACGTTCTTCAACTCGAGATGCTTCAAGCTAACGATTCGACATGCCGCCACTGCAGAAACCCTACAAAATAGGCATTAGTACACTCCACAGCCAAATATTCATCAGAGATACTGACAAAAGACCAATCGAGAAGATGACGGTAAGAGCAATCTTTATTTCCTTGCGCGTGTTCATCGCCCAGACTCTCGGTACAGGCAGCGAAAGAACGACAAAATCGCTGATGATGTTGAAGGCGCCGATGGAAATGAACGCCTTTGTTTGATCACCACATGATCCCTTGACATAGGGGTCATAGTTTGCGGCAAAGGGGCGACATATAAGCAGTAGTAAGAGAATATTGGCGACTGTCCAGACGGAAACAATGGCAAGAACAACCTTGGTTGCGCGTCGCATGCTATCATTAACAAAGACTCGGAGGTAGAAGCACAGCACGCTGAGTTTGACGGTGCTAATGCAAGTGGTGTAGATGAGAGCATATGTCACCATTAACTTCAGGATGACGACAAGATTCGGCAATGTCTCGTCGATGGGAAGTCCGACGCCCATGGGCATATCTACCATATCGTATTAGCTCGTCCTGAGTCCAGCACTGCGTGAGTTGGGGGTGGATCGTACAGAGTCCCTCGATAACGAGCATGCCAATGCCCTGAAGCAGGGCAGAGAGAATCAAGTAATCATCCCACCATAGCTTCGCACTAGACACAAAGCGTGATACCAGGCGAAGTGTGACGACGAGCACAGCAAGGAAGACAATAACGCAGTTGACAACCAGGTGACTTTTGACTATAGGCAGGATAGGGAACGTTATCGTTTGGAGGGCCATACTGGTTCTTGGTTCGGCATCTTGAATACCATTCACATCGCGGTTATTCGTGTGCTGAGAATTAAGAAGGGACAAAGAGCGGTAACCTATCCCCAGAATATGGAGCGTGGGATAATGATATAGGACAGTCAATTAACAAAGTATGCTTGATTTCCCCAAGCTTCACTAAGGATGCTCCTGGTCTCTGAAGAGCCGAAGCCTGGGGGACCGGCTACCAGCATTGTCAACCTAGTCAAAGACCACATCTGGACTGACTCGTGCACCCTCAGAGAACCAGGGGGTTCAAACATACCCGCCAATCGATCTTCGATTCTTGCTCATTATTCTCCATAGATCCATAGACCGGTTCACGGCCCGTAAAGCGAGGGCCACTGAGCAAACCTTCTCCACAACAGACAAGGGTCCAAAATAGGCTGGAGACGACAACCCAGCAGCGGCAGGCTGCCCTTTCCAGAGTTTTTTCTTGTTTAAATCTCTTTCTGCACACAGCATAAGAATAAAGCGGTGGATATTCTGAGTCATATGGCATCATCACGACTTTTGAATGTCTATTGGTGTTTTGGGGTTCTTCCGTGCCTACTACACGTATTGTGTATGGCAGAAACCCAATTGCAAGGCATCTCGGTGATGAAAAAAAAACGCCACCTCGGGACTGTGCTGGTACGAAGAGATATCTTCTCCACTTCCTTGCAGACTGCGCAAATGTGGCATGGACGGTTCAACTTACCAGAAGGCGATGCTTCCTCAAAGGGACCTTGCTCTTCCAGAAGACTCCCATGCTTGCGCTCGTCCTCCCGTTTGCTGAATTAATTCATAAATGGTCAACCAGTGGACTCCCTAGCAAGGAATAGCTATGGCTGTTGGTTCCAGGATTGGGTTTGGTGTGTGTGATGGGAGATTAGATGCAGAATCGGACTCAAGAATCCTGCCGAGGCATGCCACACGGAACCGCCTTTGATGCAGGAACTCGCATGACCTTGTTCGTATTGGCCACTCACGCGGCTGCGAATACTATTGTTGGGTTGAAGACGCGGCGAGGCGATGAACTTCAATATAATACTGGTCCAATGAAATCGCCAGACATCCCGTCGTCTCTCCACTCGGCTTTGTTTCATACATAGAATGCGTGCATTGCCCGAGATGGAGGACCCGAGATTAACTCGCCCCGTGGGTGGGAAGGATGGTGATGCCTACATAAACAAAACGGATATGTGTGGGTGGCCGCCCCCAAATCACACATTGCGCTTTTTGCATCTGTTGTGATTTTGGCAAGGAACCAACAAGTCGCTCTAACCAGCGGCTATCGACAGCGCAATCATGGGTTCTGCTCTAGAAAGCTATGACTATGTTATTGTAGGAGGAGGGACGGCGGGGCTAACTGTTGCAGACCGGCTGAGTGAGGATGCCGACGTCAAGGTGTTGGTGATTGAAGCTGGCCGGGACCACTCCAAGAACCCCCTGGTTCTGTGTCCAGGTCTGGTTGGGGGCATGTATGGCAAGCCTGAATACGACTGGAACTTCAACTCTGTGCCGCAGGTGAGAATATTTCGGATTCAGATGGTATTGGGGAATACATTTGTGTGGGCTAATGCGTTGAATCATGCTATAGCCATTGCTAAACCGTCGTAAAATCAATGGCCCGCGAGGCAAGCAGCTAGGAGGTTCGTCTGCGCTGAATTTCATGATGCTCTTGTATCCTTCGCGTGGCAGCATTGATGCCTGGCAAGCCTTGGGCAACGAAGGTTGGGATTATGATTCTCTGGCTCCGTATCTTAGAAAGTTTGCAACAGTCCACGCTCCTCCACAAGCAGCTAAAGATGTTGTTGGCTTGACATATCACGATGACTCCGTTATTGGTGATGGCCCTGTCCAAGCCTCCTTCAGCGAAGGGTATGGGAAGCTCAACTCATCCTGGATGGAAAGCTTTGGCAAACTCGGAATGGAGATGACTTCAGATGTGAGGACCGGAAAGGGCTTGGGGGCGTTCCAACAGCCAGCAAGCATTGATCCCATCACTAAGACGCGCAGTTTTGCTGTGACTGCACATTATTCAGCAGAAATCGCGAGCAGACAAAACCTCACAGTCTTGACTGAAACGGTTGTCAAGAAGGTCATTTTTGACACCAGTGGAGCTGAGCCTGTTGCCACGGGAGTGCTTGTTGACTTAAAAGATGGCGGCGAGAACATATTCAACGGAAGCGAAATCATTCTCGCCGCCGGCGCTCTCATGTCGCCTCAGGTCCTAGAGCTGTCCGGGGTGGGCTCCAAAAGTTTGCTCGAAGGCCTCAACATCCCCGTCATTATCGACAATCCCAACGTCGGCGAAAACCTCCAAGACCACCCGCTCGCCAGTCAATCGTTTGAAGTTCAGCCAGACGTCCCATCAAGTGACGTCCTCCGAGATCCGAACGTACTAAGTGCGCTCATCGGCCAGTTTCAGGATGGGGGCAAGGGTCCCCTCGGGCAATCCAACATCAGCGTTGCTTATTCACCTCTTGTTGACGGCGAACAGATCATCTCGGAGGATGAAAAGAAAGCTCTGCTAGCTTCTCACGACCAGCACACGCAGACGCCAGACAGCAAGGTCCTGCGAAAGCTCCTTGAGAGCCCAGACGAGCCGACGGTCGAATACTTGCTCTTTCCTGGCCAGTCAAACACAGTCCTCAAGGAGCCCGGCAGCATGGCGGACTATCTGGCGCCATCGAATCCCGAAAACTATCTCACCGTCATGACTTTGCTGAATCATCCGTTTTCCCGCGGCAATATTCACATCACCAGTACCGACGTCCATCAGCTTCCAGCATGGAACCCCAACTTCAACTCAAACCCGCTCGATGAAGCCATACTCTCGCGCCATGTCCAGTTCGTTGAGCGCTTAGTGGCCACTCCACCATTGTCGGGTTTCTTCAAGCCCAACGGCACTACAATTCCAAAGCTTAGAGCAGATACTCTGGAGAACGCCAAGGAGGTCATTCGACAGACCCTGGTGGGGGATTTCCATCCTGCTGGCAGCTGTTCCATGAAGCCCAGGGAGCAAGGAGGTGTAGTTGATCATAGATTAAGACTCTATGGTGCAAAGGGCTTGCGGGTTGTGGATGCGAGTATCTTCCCTCTTGAGCCGCTGGGCAACATCCAGAGTGTGGTGTATGCCGTTGCTGAGAAAGCGGCTGATCTGATAAAGGAGGATCGAAGGACAAAGGCATAAATTAACAGGCAATTACGATGGCAGTCTATCCACTGATTAGTACCTAAAAGAAGAAGGGCAACCTGATAGCCACGTTAAATTCCTTTTGATGTGTCTACTAAGTCGCTGCCCATGCCCAGGGATAAGGTCTGGAACTTGGAAGCTAATGATTCTTCATTTCATATATATTGCAAGTTTGGTCTCTTTCTGAAAATATATTTGACTCGCGATTCGATTCGATTTGCATGTCATTCAGAAATTTCAGCGAAATCATCACTGGAGTTGTCAATACCACATCACTGCACCACACATACAAAAAATCAACGGCAAAAAGATACAACAACCAAGATTCGCTGGTCGTCACCGACCCAGCTACTAATTGATCGCTCATCAGCTTCTCGAACGGAGATCGGACGGGGGACTCTTCTCTTTCGTTCAATCTATCCGATAATTAGCCGTCTCCGTTCGGTTCCAACCCCACGTATTTCTATAGAGTAGTGTATTTACCTGTGGCTGGATTTAAACTACCTATGCATAAAAGACTAGTTTTCGGTGAGGGAAAGAACTCTATAATGGGCCTGGTAAAGGTAAGAAGCAATAGATCACTGACTAGCAACAGGGCTCTCGCGCCTAGGTATGTTTCACAATTCACCTAGTTCTTAGCTAGTATCTGAACTTTCCCCAGCCGCTAACCTGAGTTCAATTCCCTGAGAGTATGATGACAAATATTAAGTTGACAAATATATTTACTTCAACTGGCTAAGACCCGAAACATGTCTCTATCCACCGTAGAATACTAAAGCGTGTATGAACTACATGACCTTTGGAGATACTTGCTGCATCAAGCGCCTCAAGAACCTCATCCATAGAGCTGAAGGACCCGTTCCAGCAACCTTGAATTAGCCCGCCCAGAGGTAGGGAGCTGACATCGGGGAATTGACTATCGCTATACAGCTGCCTGACAACTTTGCTCCGATCTTGAGACATTGCAAGCTCGTAGTAAGGCGGTTTACCTGTGATAATTTGATATACAGCACAGCCATACGCGAATATATCACTGTTAATGTTAACAATTAAATCCCGCCGATTGTACCATTTATATCCAGATGCGGCTTCATCTCCATCAATACTACACCCTTCAAAGTCAATAATCTTTAATCGATCATGAATAAGTACCATATTCTCACATCCAATATCAGCATGTATAATTCCCTTTTTATGGATATAAGCCAAACCCTCAGCAGCATCTCTGATCCATACGACTCGTTTTTCGATAGGTACTTGATCTAGTTGAGCTATAGTTGAAAGAGGTTGTCCATACTCAAGGACAATAGATTTTGGATTTGCATCACCTAAGTATGCGATGATATTTGAGTGAGAACCGAGGCGATTAAAAGCTTGACGCTCAACGATGCCGCCGTCATCATTATAATACTCTTTCAACACTCTCGCGTCGTCGATAACATAAACATATCCCGAGGTGCCGGGTGAGAGGGGCTTCAATGTTGTGAAATCGATGTGGACGTGCATACTGAAGCGACCGAGTCGTTATACCGAATTGGACAGGTCGTACTATTGTTATAGTTAGAAGGAGTACATGATTAGCGATGAATCGACATACATCTTCATATCTCTCAGTATTAACAGAAACACCAGAGTCTCGGCAGTATACGCAGGGGCCTCGCCGATGAGAATCGAAATGGATTCCGACAGACTGGTCGAGTACCGGGTTCTCACAGCGAGGGCCAGGCTTTGGACGATTCTCGCACCTCTGAAATAATCGCTTCACTAAGATATGTTGTGGATCGCGTCGACAGTCGTCAAAGAGAATGTTTGCAGTGGTGTAGCGACACATCGTATTAAGGAGAATAATGTTGTCGAGAGGCTGGCAAGTTTCCAAAGGAATCCACGCTAGTTTAATGAGAACCGGCCCCCGATAATTAACCGCACACGTTTTAATCCAGCCACAACCGTTCTAACGGCAGTAGACCGTTTAACACAAAGGCGCCGATACCGAAGCGCCATGGGGAAGAAGTTGGTCAATGTTCAGGATCCTTTGCCAATACACCCCTCCCTCCTATATCTTAAAATTAGAAATTAGTTCATTAGTGTGTCTTTTGAGATGCAATTATTTTCTAAAAAGAAAGAGAAAAGAAACCAACCTAAAAATTAATATTAATGGGGTTTAAAAGAATATTATCAGATCAGTCATATGATTTGAAGCTTAGAATCTAAGCCTAGTAAATCCATGATTTTTAAAGCATTCATTAATAGGGAAGGTCACTTTAGCCTTATTATCCCCCCTTTTTTATCAGCTTTTTGCCTTTTCTGACTTTGTCTCATCAACCCTTTGATTAAAATAAACTCGCTTCACTACCCAAGATTCAAAACTAATCCCAACAATAAACATGGAGTTTGATACTGCTAATAAGCATAAAACGCCTCTTCTTAAACGGTTGCCTTTTGAGAAACCTCGTCAGCGATCTTTTGATAGAGAGAGTGCATTAGCTTGTCTCAAAAAAACACCAAGAACCCCCAGAAGAGCAATATTCTTACCTTGATCCGAAGACTGCAAAACGCCGCAATGATATCTGGAAGAGTTGTGAAGGACTCTGCTTCGAGAATAAAAGTTGATCCCGAGCAAGCCTGGGTCGATCTTTGCCTTGGATTGGAAAAGTCCGAGTCAGTGTTCAGAGCTTTTCTCGAGGAGTACATCAGAAACTCCGTCACAAGTCGCCCGTGCCTTAGGCCAGAAGAGTATAAAGAAGTTCAGACAATCAAAAGTGCTAGCACTCTTTTGGCTGCGTGGCAAAGGCTTGTGCTAGTTGCCAATTAAAAGATAATGGCTATCGAGCGTAAGCAAGAGAACAACCTATTTTGGAAACTTAACTATTCGAGCCGTCACCCTGATCATAATGCCGGACCGGTCCACGGTATTACTAAGGTAAGGCCTGAAATAACCTGTGATAAATCTATACTTACAATAATTAGTAGATCGCTGCCGTATCTCCAGAGCTGGACCTGTCTCTCCAGCAGAGCTTCGACAAATCCAGCATAACAGATTCCGACGTCATATACCTCCTTGATACACTCTGGAAGGAGGCCAAACATATCCCATGCAGACCTCATGTTCGCCTTGCGTTCCACTGTTCAATACTCTTAGCCTCAATTGGGGGTTGGAGGCCAGCAAGCGTGGTCAATATCCCATATGAGCACATTCAGCTTTTCTGGGTTAGGGATAAGCGAGATCTATCCAAAACCTGGGCAGTGGCAATAGTAAACCATTTTGCACATGCTAGCGCCGGTTTAACAAGTGCCATACCCTATTAGTAGCTTAAAATGGAGCCTGGTGTCTCTGAACTCGGAGGCGCAAACCCCTAAAAATTAAGGCTTTAATACCACTCAAGAGAAAAGTAAACGGGATCCGGATTTCTCTGATGGCTATGGTCGTATGTGATGGTTTGAGAACGAAATCCGACATGTAAGCCATAAAGCAAGGTCCTTCATTAGATGAGTTATGACTTGACTAGCAGAAAAAAGTATATGTACGCAAGTATTAACAATGGCTTCAGCTTCAAATGTGAGTATTATTATTTATAATAATATACATTTATATATTCATCATAGCAGGTTTTCAGTAGTCAAGATCCCTGAGACTGACGACGGCTTTGCTCCCTTCGCGCTATAATTCTAATATCTAAGTCCACATCATAAACAGCTATGGTCATCACGGCCTAGTGAATAAAGAATAAGAAAAGTGTCGTATGCTGAAAGGGGAATTACAAACAGAATATATATACTCCGATACTGGGAATCGAACCCAGGGCTGCTCGGTACTTCAACTGAAAGTTGAGAGCGAGCGATGTTAGCCACTACACCATATCGGATTTGAAGTGTGGAATTCGACGGACCAGATCCTAGTCAAGAGCCTTTCAACAAATTTGATGATTGCGCATGCCACTTAAAGTCATAAAAGCCAAGGTATTAGTTATCCTAAAATAGCTTGTCAGTGGCTATCGTTTATGAATCCTCATAAAGAAGGAATAGGTGGATCCTGAGTACATGGGATCGAGAGCATCGTAGTCTATATCATTCATCACAAAGATTCACTTGCTCCACAGGACTCTTACAAGTCTCCGATAAATTTGGTAGGGAATGCTTCACGCCGTAGCTGTCAACTAATAAAACCATTTCCAAATTTCTAATGATGCATTCGTATTTTAGACACGATGGGCAACATCACTAGACTGTTTCTATCGCATCATCAATACAAATAAAATAAAAAACACTTTCTTGAGAAGTTCCGGCAAAACTAAACCAACCCCGACCCTGATAATCCAACCAGACGTACAATGTCTAGTAAGGCTCCTCAATAGAACTGGGGCTCCGCCGAGAGAGCTTCTTTTTTTTCTTCTTACTCTTGCCGACCCTCGGCGGATCTCCGTTACTGTCCTCTAGAACAACAACTCCATCATCTTCGCCTGGTTCAACAACTTCGTCACCGTTCACATATTCAGCAACCTCGTTGGCATGGTCGTCACTGGAATCTACACTGTCGTTGAAAATATCTACGGTGTTAGAGGTCGCTTTGTCATGTTTCTTCCCTAGTCCTATGAGGCAAGTTAACTTCCAACACCTCCTAGGTACGAAAAAGAAATAGTCGATCGATGGTGAGACTCACCTGACACACTAATGCCTGCAAACTTGCGGCACGTTTTTTCCCCTCTGCCAAGAACTTTTAATTTTCTTTCTAAGTCGTCTCGGGTAGCACGGCTCTCGTCAGTCTCGCCTGCAATATATGCCAAATCGCCTTCTGACATCATCGCCACAGTCATCGGGCTCAAGATTTGTTTGAGTTCGGCAATAAGGCAAGTCTCAATAACCTCAACAGATATATCATCGATGAAACGCTTCAGAGCAATCTATTTTTTTGGGCAGAGTCAGTCATTTTGTGAGTCCATTTTCATGCAGGACACCAAAAACTCCAAGACAAGGAAGCGGCCTACATCATAATATGCATTGAGATAGTCAAGAATTTCAGACGCATTATAGTCCTTTAATTCAATTTCCGTTTGTTCGACCAAGCGAGCAATGATTGTTCCAAAATTCACGTCATGGCCACTCACGTAAGTCGACCCTGTCAATGACACACTTCCAAAGGTACCCTGAAGTGTGTTCTTGAATTGAGCAGACAGTCTCTCAGAGCGTATTTTATGGAGGTTTTTGACAAACGATAGGTTATATGTTATCGGATGGCCACTTTGATGTGGCTCCACAAGCGCAGACGTCTTGTCACGTAGACAAGCAAGGATGTTGGCCAGCCTAGGCTCAACGACCTTCGCCTGAATCGTATCAACAACACTCCCGTCGGCAACATAAGAAATGACAAGTCGCAAGAACACTCGTACAGCGTTCCAGACATTTTCAACATGATTTTCGGCAATCTCTCTCCATGGAGACGATTGTTCTTTAAATAGGTCAGCAATGACCATAGGACTAGAAGCCCCAGGCAACTCTCGGCCACGGCTTCGATCAATCAGGTTGTTGATTTTCTCAATGAAATCTGACCGTTTAATTACTCTGGACTTAAATCCCGGCCATTGTGAGCCCTCTTCATCCATTATAATCTCATGCTTTCGGCCTTCCCGGCTCAAACTTGCCGCGAAGTCCCGGCTAAGATTCTGGACAACAGCGCGGATTCGTTTGTGGTAGCCCACTTCCGTCATAGCGTCACCAAAGTAAGGATTCGTATAGGTACCTTCCACTGCGGCCTGAACAATTGACTGGAAGGATTGGCCGAGTTGAATGAGATATAATCTTTGCTCTTGTGCGTTTGTGCGCTGAGAACCCAACTTGGCCAACTGCAACTGGCACATAGCAGACTTTGCAGAAATCTCCTCCATTAGATTCGGCAGTTCAGACGCAATCTGAAAGAGGAGCAACTTGCTGAGTCTGCCTCGCAAGGCTTTGATACCCAAATTCGAGGCTTGCAAACTAGCCCAAGAACCACTAGAGAAGAATTCACTCTCATGATGATCACGCTGTGCTAGTGTCCATATTTCAGCATCTGTGTCTCTATTTCTCAAGACATGCCAACCAAGACTGAACTCCACATCCATGTTCTTAGCCAGAGATATAAACATTTTCTCGCTGCCGGATCCTGGGGTAAGAGTGTCTGGCTTTGTAATGACCCCCAGAGTTCGAGTGCCAGTTGCATCAGCCTTCCGCGCCAGCTTAAGAACAATCTGATTGGCATAATCATTTTTGGCAGACACAACAGCAAGGATAATACTTCGAGGCTCTTTCATGTAGCTCTGTACGACTTCGGTAATAAGATCAATGTCCGAGGCGGATTGGTGTTTGTTCTCGGAATGAATGAGCCCAGGGAGATCGACGATGGTGAGGTGAGGACGGTCGGGTCCGCTTATCTCAATTCGGAGTAGATCTTTGGAAAATGCCTTTCCAAGAGTCATAATTCCCATGGCAGCTTTGGCATTCTCAATAAGACTCGGAAGCCCCTGGAAGGTTTCAAGCTTTTCATGAAAGCCAGATAAGGAAGCTTTTTCATCTTCAGTGCGCGAGTGATGGGCAACGATAGAAACCTTGACACTTATATGGCTTGTTTTGCGCAGAATGAGTTCTGTGGGGAAACGGGTACAGAGACTACTCTGGACGGGAAAAGAAACCCCTGAGATAGCTTCAAGAACAGAGCTCTTGCCAGAAGACTGGTCTCCACAAACGATGATCTGAGGCAGTGAGATGTAATGACTAATGCCCTGAGAACGCAAGGAGTCGATGGCATCCAAAAGTTGAAGCTGCTCCTGGGAACAGAGGCCGTCAAGGCCCTCGGATGCGAATTGGGTTAACACCATGGTTTCGTGAGCTTTTGAACCAGGGCTGAGGGGAAAGCAATCAGGTGAAAGGTATAATGAGAATGGGCTCTTCACTCATTAATCCACCTTTTTGTGTTTTCAGAAGCAAAAGGAGAAGGGAAAGGAAGCAATGCTTGCAATAGATGCCTTAACTTTAGGCACTGTTGACTCATGTAAATAGGTCGAAGTCTGCGGGAGGCCCAGCCACATCTGCGGGAGGCCCAAATCCATCTGCAGAAAGCCAAATGAGATCGAAAAAAAGCAAGTGAAGTCCCATTCCCATGATGCCTCGCTGCATAGGGATTGGACGATAGTTTCGGGTGGCCACATACTTTTCTCAGCAAGTTTTTGCCACCTTCACCGCTTGCGATCTGGAACATGTTGCTTCATGGTGGCTGGAATGTTGACAAACATTGAGCATAATCCGTCCCCTTCTGGATTTTCATATTTCCAGTCTTTGGGCTAATTCTCATGGATTTTAGCAAGCCTCTGACAAGGTTTACTCAAATACCTTTTCTCTCTCATTTTCCAAATAAAACCTCGATGAATCAGCCTCGGGAAAAAACGCCTCTTCACCAGTCTCTCGCTTCACTTGGCATTTCTCGATATCGAATTCAGCTACAGAACTGCCTCGGAATTTGTAGCCTATATGATAAGGTAGGCGGAATAGAGCGACCTGGGGAACCTGATGTAAACTGTGGCAGCGCAGCTTCAATAAGCTGGGTTTCGTATTCGGTATTGGTAGCGTTATCAATGAGCAATAATAAGGCTACTAAGCACACCAAAAATATTGCTTCTAGATACATGTATGTTTTATGGAGAGAAACCTATCCCCAACTCTTTGGGCCGCAATTGAAATATATCCAATTAACTGCACGAAGGAAGCTAGGCAGTACTTGACTCGGTGTCTTGATCTCATCCTATACTTCCTGGTGATTCCCTTGTTTTCTGGTAAACAAGAAAATTCCGAATTAGCCGATGAAAATTAATATAAGTTTTGCCATCTACCACCAGTACGTATTCATGTGTTTCAAGCAATGCAGGTTTTTGTTGGTCAATATCCCTGAGAGTGGCGGCTTTGCTCCCCTCGCAGAGTCAAATATATATGTTGTGATTTGGTTTTGGTTCAATTGATCGGCGACTCCATAGGCTCGGTGTCTATTCAGGCAGCGCTATTCCTTGACTTGTAAATGGATAGTCATCGAGAGAAACATTTAGCTAGGTAGGCAAGGCAAGCTCGGAGTAGTTCGTCAACATCATTTGGATAGTGTTTTTTGTTGGTCCACTAGGTAGAACCGTTCCATTCTTGGCGACGAACTTCACCGAGATTCTCAAATGCAAGAATTCGGAGCTTGCGTCCAACGATTCATTGACCAATATGCGATGCAGCTTAATCAACCTAAAACCCATCTGCATCAGCAGCTTGTACTTCTGAATCACGCCAGGCGACCTCAATCAAAGAGCGGGCATAGTGCTGACACCATTTGCTTCACAATGGTGAATTAATCTCTCGGGTAGAAACACCTGGTTCCGCCTCCTTTTTGAGACTCTGCGTGCTGAAAATTACCAGTTTGTGGCGCCTCAAGCCAAGAGTTTTTTTTTTTGAGACCCGGGAATTCAGTATCTCAACAATCTGGTCGATCAACTCATGCAGTGATCACATACATGTAGTTCTCCAGTATTGCTAGTTCGACATAGTATTGAATTTGTAGTCGTTCAGAACTTCACTTCAAGGCTTCATAACCAGGGGGAGAGGCATATCATTAGGGGAGTCAGCCCTACCAGCCCAGTAGCGTAGACAGGGAAAAAACTTAAGGAGGAAATATCGCGCGCTCCGTGTCCCTGGTTTTCTGCCTACTCATTTCATGACGGACCTGGCGGACGAGTGCGACCATGCGCTAGCTTCTAGCTGCCCTGGTAGTCAGACGCCGTCCCGAATGAGTATAGATCTGGCGAGGTTGTTCCGACGGAATCGAGCTTCGAATCGAGACGCCTCACTTCTTGAAGTAGGGGAGGGAGTCAAGGGATCTGTCCAATCTTGGAATCACCAGTACGAACTGGTAGTATGGGTACCTTGGAAATATGAGGATTCGTCAAAGGCGGTGTCTTTCTGCCGGTTTCTTCAACCACCATCGCTTACCTCTCGTGATCCTGAGAGTGAAAAGGAGCTCTGGAGATCTCAAGACCTTTTGCCTCAATCTACCTACTGCACCGATGGACATTGTTTCCACAGCCACCTTTGGGTTTGGGGCGGCATACCAGATGCTTCTAAATGCACGTTTGACCGTAGCTGGAAGCCCCTTGCATTGTTGCCTCCTACATCTTACATGCGTACGTGAATGCGGGAGCGGGCACGAGTAGAATTGGGTGAGTCTGAGCAGGCCTACCCTTGCCACTGATGAGGTTGGAAAGTGCCGGACGGAATTTGTCACTGACGCGTCCGACTAGAAAGACCAAAGCCAGCACACATCGCTGCAAGCTCCAGGGGCTTACTTGTCTGAAGGTCACTAGAGACGGATCTAATTGCATTGCCATGGATGGATCCATCATCCCCCCCATGGAAACTTGGCGGATGCCGGATCGTCATGGTGGATTGTGGCTGCTACCCGCGCGGCAGTCAGTCTAAGAAGAGTCAGCTCGTGGCGCACCAAGACTCCGCAGCAGTGCCATCCATCCAATTCGTCTTAGTCGTCCAAGGTTCTGTTCTGCCTTCTCCAATGGTGGCACGCTCACGGTGGTTCTATTTCGTCGCCCCCAAATCACGGCGAGTCCCTCCTCCCCTCACTCAAAATCATTTCAACTCTGCCATCCACCCCAACTTCTTCTCACCGCAACCTCAAGGGACGAGAAAGATAGAGGCAGGGCAGCGTCGTCAAGAGAAATAGGTCATCCCCAACGATCACAATGGACTTCACAACTCAATACGCCTTCCCCGGCCCTCATCAGCCTTATCACCAAGCCTTCATGCCATTGACGCCGTCTCACTCCCAATCAGCTGCCTCGGATGATTTTACCACCACCTCCCCGCCTGTCAGTTAACCCCCAGGTCCCCCACTCTTGAACGCAATTGTGCCTTAGCGCTCCATTACTTGAGCATTACGAATACTTACAGTGCTCTCATGGGGAGCAAAGCACAATGCCATACTTGGCAGTCCCAGTGGAATGGGCATCTCTCAAAGCATAGCGAGTATTAATGAATGAACTGACTCGATGATTCACGACAACAGGACAATTTTACCGAGGGTTTGCCCCATGGTGATCACTTCCAAGCATTCGACTATGCGCATGCCTTCAACGCTCATGCTCAGCAGTCCGCGTTCCCAGGGCCGCCAACACCGCCGAACCCTGCCTTTCCCCAGCATCAACAGCAGCAGCAACACCAACAGCCTGGCTCGGGACATCAGGCACGGACGCCATCAACAAATGGCAGTGTCAATAGTGGGGGCAACAACGTCGACATCTTGCCCATGCCAAAGGCCGAAGTCAACATCGATGATCTGGGTCAAGGCCGTCCTGGAAGCGAGGATGAGGAAAACATGACACCAGCGCAATCTAGAAGGAAGGCTCAGAACCGTGCCGCGTATGTATAGCCCGTGTATTGTCCGCGTCATGGCTAATCTCAATCTTCATCATCCCCATGAAGCGTACCAATTTGCTGACTTGTATGTTGCTCCAGGCAACGAGCTTTCCGAGAGCGTAAAGAAAAGCATGTCAAAGATCTCGAGGTCAAACTTGCCAGTCTCGAAGCTGCGCAAAAGGAAGCCGCAAACGAAAATGAGCGTCTCAAAAGGGACCTTCAGAAGATGTCGACTGAGAATGAGATTCTGCGTGCGACGTCTGCCATGGGCAATGGGAATCAGGGTTCGCACTCTCCCGAACCACTGACGACTGGCCCCATGACCTACAATCCTACCGACTTCTATTCCAATGTCCTACAAGGCCATAAGAACAAGTTTCCTTCTCACCGTATCGTGACCTCCGACGCTGGTGAGCGGCTTCTCGCTGCAGGAGCTGCATGGGACCATATCATCTCACATGATCTGTATAAGCGCGGTCTTGTTGATGTCAGCAAGGTGTCTGATCTTATGAGAAATTGTGCCAAGTGCGACGGACAAGGTCCAGTCTTTTCGGAGAGGGATATTAACATTGCCATTGAGCAGAGTATTGCCAGTGGCTCTGATGACCTTTTATAGGAAAAAAGGATGTCAGCGGAGGCATTTAGCAACAAAAAAGCGCAATATATTATTATGTGCTACGAAGTTTACGGTTTTTACAGCTGGTGTACGGGGTTAAGAGGGTTTTTTTTTAATTGCCGGGTTCTTTTGGTTTTCTGGTTTGTTCAGCGGAGATATTAGGGATTTTCGAGTCTGCGTCAGACACAAAGTGACTTGACTCTCCTGGACATTCTTCGAAAAGGACGCAGCTGCCAATCATTATTCTGCATATTATCTCTCCAAAACGGAAATCATCTGGCAAGGGATATAGGAATGAGCCTAAAGCTTTACCAAAATAGTCCATGGAGTCTTGCCACGGCGTTGTAAGTCTCTGAGAGTTCACTTTGAACATGCGTCGACAATAAAATTTGTATTTTAGCTATTGGGCCATATTTTGTGAAGCTGCAGATAGGAATACGAATGGCAACGCACACGTTTTTCTCAGCAAAATTCAATGGCACCTTTATTTATTTAAAGCAACGAAAGGCCTGAAGACGTTCTTTGGCGAATACTATTGGGCGCCACTGCAGAAGTACCCAGGTAGATGTTCTTTCTTTTACTTGCCAACGTATGACATGATTCATGCATGCATGTCCAGCCAACGCAGCAAACTTCTCTCGATATATACTGGAGGAACTTCATTACCCCACTCACTCCACGAATTCAAGCTACGCAGCGAGTGCGTCACGGCAAAGTGCTCGACAACAGAACTACATTACGGTGTTCTGTAAGGCCCCTTATCTTTGACAGGAACACTTCACGAATTTTGCTAATGATGGGCTATAGCGCGACGATAAGAAGTCATTGGTTTATTCCAAAACGGCTAACCCAGAAATGCCTTCCTCAGCTGCTGATGGGATAGAATCGTCACGTTGGATTCTAGATCCAGAGGGAGATACTGTCTTGATATTGAAATCTCCAAGCGATCGAGTCTCGTATAAAAAGCCCAGGGAGGATCTCAAGAAGCGGAAGAAGGCGCGGCAAAATATCATTGTGTCCCTTTCGCCTTCTGAACCTATGGCGGAACCCGTTTCTGCTCCTGGTGAGAGATTGGTTACCGAATCCCAGGGATCCAACCTTCTCCATGCACCACAGCAATTCGGATGGTCGCAACTTGAAGGCGACGAACTTCAAGTTCGAATGCGTGTCTCTTCCAGGCATTTGTGCCTCACCTCCCGCGTCTTTAGAAAGATGATTGAGGGGCCTTGGGCGGAAAGCAAGCCCAAGGATCAAGGGCTCTACGAATTAGAAGCGTCCGAATGGAACGCCGAAGCACTGCTCACCGTGATGAATATCATCCATGGCCATCATTCAGTGGTTCCTAGGGACCTAACCTTGGAAGAGATCGTAAAGGTTGCTCTTATAGTGGACTATTATGAGTTCAATGAAGTTATTGGAATCTTTGCGGAAAGGTGGCTTGTGATGATGGAGCTTTGTCTTCCAGTGTCTCCCAATGACGAATGTAAGACCTGGCTATTTATCTCTGTCGTGTTTTCTCGTCACACCACGTTCCAGAAAATGGCAAAACTACTTCTGGAGGATACATCAGGCCCAATTGAGGTGGATTTTCCCATTTCAAGTGCCATATTGGGTAAGTGTATAGGTCCTGTCTTAGTGTACAGCAGTTGACTCAACTTGCTTTCTTTTTTTTAGATGCGCTCGAAAATATTCGCATAGCAGCTATAGCGCAGTTTTTCGAAGCGCTTGATGAAGTGCAAAAGTCTCTTTGCGAAAAAAACATATGTAGTTTTGCTTGTTCGGCGATGCTCCTCGGTTGTCTTCTTAAGGGACTCTCTTCGATAGGTCTTGGTCAACCACGACCCGAAAGGCCATTCCGTAATCACAGTATCCGTCAGATCACAGAGAGTGTTGCCAAGCTCTCGACCCCGTCATGGTGTAAATCTCCGTCCTTACATTACGATTGCACCTCGCACTCTTGTCAGCTTCAGAGCAGGTTACACCCAGCCCTGGATGGTTTGAAGAGTATGCAGGGCTTGGACTTGACGGAGTTTGTGTCGAAATAATATATAAGTCTTAACGAGGCAGAATTCAGTGTAATCTTCGTCACCCGAAAGACAAACTACATACCAGTACATACTCTTACAGAATCTTACATGAGCATCTACTTCACTCCCCAACAATATACGTACTTGCTAATGAATTACCTTATGTACATGGATCAAAGCAACCATTCCCAAAAACGCCATACTCATCTCCTACCTTCCTAATCAAGACGTCAACAATGATGATCCATACCTATACTCCATAAAGGCGCCCAAAAAAAACCCTTGGAGTCCCGGGCCGTTGGGATAAGCCAGAATCTCACGTCAAATGGACCCCTTTCCCTCCCGCACACGCACACGATCCACCGGCCAAACTACCTGGCGTTCTCAGTCCACATTTCTAATCCTGATGAATAAGCCTTTTTTTTTCTTCTCTCTATTAAAATACCTACCTACGGTACTACTGTAGTAAGCAGGGGCTACCTTTTTTTTTTATGACGGCATCCCGCGCGTTTAGCTATTAGATAACTAAACTAACTATCTCTTACAGAGTATTTT
Source organism: Sphaerostilbella broomeana (assembly GCA_930272545.1). NCBI lineage: Eukaryota > Fungi > Ascomycota > Sordariomycetes > Hypocreales > Hypocreaceae > Sphaerostilbella > Sphaerostilbella broomeana. The sequence goes on along the minus strand of CAKNET010000107.1, from coordinate 6,603 downwards.
TATTACAGATAAACATATAGCTCAGATAAGATGGGTCTAAACGCCCAGCACCACCCAAGGGCCGGAGAGAAAATTGTCCCGGGAAAACGATAATAAAAACAAGAGCAGCTATTTTGGCTTCTCTACAACAACACTCTTTACGCCATGAAACTCCCCTCCCCCCCTTAATGGGCATGTAAGCAATCGACATCCCTTCGCTAAAATAAAATAAAAAATCAACGCCCAGAGATCATCCTGACTAATCAGGTCGTAAAATACACCAGCCTTCCAAACCCAAATAATTTCCCTCCGTCCGTCTGTCCAGTTTATCAGCCCAGTAGTCTAGATATTCCGTACATCTATATAAATGTGGGACCCTGTCTCTATGCCACCCAACCTGGAAATACCCTTATAAGATGGTGCTTTCAAGGAACGTGTTGACAAAACTCGACGCTTTATGCCCGATTCTTAGGCAGAAATCCGCTTCACCATCCTCTCTCTCTCTCTTTCTCTTTCTCTTTCTCTTTCTCTTCTTTCTCAAGACTCGATAATAAGCCGTTTAATGGCTCTTGATGCCATTAGGCAAGCCGTTGGGCTTGAATGAATTCGTCGCCTCGTCATAGGGGTGCTTGATGGTCAAGCACCAAATGTCGAGATAATCGCAGATCGTGACAATAACATCCACAACAAAGCTTCCGTACACACCGATACCAGTCCCTAGCATGAGGAAAACAAACGCCGTCTGGTAAACATCGTCTCCTAGTGAGGTAGGCCAGCCAAAGCCATAGCTACTCTGAAGATAAGGACCCGCAGAATCGATAACTCCAAAGACGAGAAGCAAGCCGAGGATGTTCCAGAACGGGAAGGGCATCTTGGTCAAGTGAGCAGTGATGATCTGTCCGACACTATAGGCGTTGACAAGGCCAGCAAAGAGTGCAAATGGGACAAGATGGTGGTACAGGATGTTAGGCTGCAGGAGAAGATAGGCGACAATCAGGAACCACACGGAGAAGAAGGGCACGAGGCCGAAAAGAGCGCCCCGAGATCGGTCGCCGCGGGCACGGCGGGCTCGGATGACGTTGAAGGAGGACTCGACAGTATTGAGAACCAAGACGATAACTCCCTGGACCATATACCACTCGGTGAAGGTGAGTTCGTAGATAAAGCTGGGGATGCCGAGGGCCTCAGGAATGCCGATTGCGCGGAGAGCGCTCTGCTGCCAGATGTGTGCGCCGCCCATGAAGCCGGTAAGACCGAAGACAAAGGCTAGGATGAGGACGCCTTCAACGGGGCCGTTGACAATGCCAAGGGTCAGGGTCTTGGTGTGGTACTCATCCCAAGTCTGGATGTAAAAGGTAAGGAGAGCTGTGGCCGGAGCAAGTCAGCAAACATGATCGAACGAGTTATACACTCCCCAGAGCAATCCAACTTACAGGCAAACAATGTCGCAACAGTCTTCCATCCTTGGCCCATGTTCTGGGACGCGGCAAAGATGAGGACCAAGAGACTCGTGTTCAGGGCGTCGACACCGTGGTCAAACAGCTCGCCGAGCGGTCCGGATTGGCGGGTTCGTCGTCTAAATTGCACATGTTAGCTACTCCTCGCGTTCGACTTGCAATGCTCTCTCCCAACAGGGCCTTGTCACTCACGCCTGGGTACCATCCACCGCATCAAATGTCTGGTAGAGCAGCAACCCAATAGCCCAACTATAGTATACCCAACTCGGGCAGTCCTGATCCAATGAGGGGTTATACCACAGCATGGTCAGGAAGTTGGCCACGATAAACATGAAGCCCGTCAGGGTGATGAGGTTGGGCGCCATGCTCATCGGGAAGCAGTGGATGACGAAGTTGTTGTAGAACGGCTTCAGGATGTATTTCGACACCAGCGACCGGTCCACCGAGGAGTACTTGTACTCCCTCAGGGCCGGGAGGTTATGCTGCCGCACGTAGACCATCTTGTCTAGCTCGGCTTTGTCGTTCGTATCAACGTGGTGATGTTGTAGACTGCCGGATTTCCCCTTTCAACTCGTGTATTCGATCACGAGCGTATCGCGTGAACAAGCAGATGGCGGTAGTGGCTAGCTTTTCCTGCGTGGGTAAGGGGATCCAGGGGCGAGAAGATGACAGCACCGATCCCACCTCCAAGAGTTTCGAGATAAGGGGAGGGGGTTGCTTATCAACAAACGCGTCTATCTTGGCAATAGAGAAGGCAAAATAAACGATGGGGTTGAACCCGTCGAAAGTAGTGTGAAGGGGAACAAAGCTTTCTCTGGGGAAATTAATCCAAAGACTAAGGGAAGGGAGGTGAGTGGTGACCTGGTCGCGCGTTCTCGGCCGGAAAAAAAACCTTGTTCTCGTAATCACAATCTGGCTTGAAATTAAAATATTTTTTTTTTTAATCCCCCAGGTCACTCACTAAAATCGACGTCAGTTGTGCGACGTCACTAATTAATTTCAAGAACCTTACCCATTTATTTAGCCCGCTCAGAGCATGTCCTGTTTCGGCTCCGGTTGGGCACTGAAGCGAGCCAACAAGATTAGCGTAAACAGGCACATGCCCCATCTCAGCTTAGCGTGTCTTTAACGGGAGTTAGTGCTCCCCAACTCCCGTAGGTACATATCCCTTTAACTGACATAACAGAGTAAGGAGGTTGCTTGCAGGGATTATGGCTAATTGAATCGTCTAGTTTATTCTCCAAGGAGATTTAGTGGATGCCTGTGCGTTTCTCCATGTGTGCACACAGCTATTACAGGTCGCTCGGGCATTCTCATTATGGCAGCGACTGATACTAATTGGCCATCGAGCCAATAATCCAACTGGCTAGTGATCTCGTCGCCGCTGTCTCTCCCTCGAGCAGCTTATCTTGTTGTCCAACCCCCTAGTGCGTTGGAGGCATGCCAACTCGCTGCTGTCGATAAATCACATTTTCTTTCTTTGAATGTGAAAAAGTGCCGAATGAGATTGGCAATTGCTGGCGAAGGCTCCCACCTTTCCCAGAGTAATTGGATTACATAGCAGTAGAAAGAATGAACACTAGATCGCAGAGTCCATTGCCAGATCGTCGAAAGGAGAGCGATTACCACCTTTCAATAATTCATTTCCAAGACTGTGTGAGAAGCACACCATATTTATGTTCGCCTTAGAGGAAAGTGATGACAGTATATATATATATATATATATATATATATAATATTAGTGGTGGCCGAGTCCGCTTCAAAGCCCGTTGACGACACAGTAGTGGAGGCGGAGAAAGCGGCGAAGATAGCTGCCATCTGCACACTGCTGCATAGGCAGATCATCAACTTTATCTAAGCGTAAGTAAATTCCCTAGAGACGACATGGTTCTACACTACTATTGACCAGGGTAAATATTGAGCATTATTTTTAATACATGACAACGATCAATTGGATGACTGTATCTAGAAGTACGGAGTGATAGGTAGAATACACAACAACACAAAGAGGCAATCTATCTTTCGAAGAAAAAGGGGTTGCAGACAAGCAAGATTGGGCTCCGGATATGAGAGCAGTGAGAGCTAAGCATCAAATTCGCAGTCTCTACCGGCTGGCTTGACGAAAAACCAGGATCCACGCAACCAACCTCAGCAACGATCCTACACCTCGTCAGCAGCAGCAGGCACCGCTTCAATTGCCGCAGGTAAGATGCTGAACGCTTAAAGAATGGCCTTAAGGCAGCCCTGCTTTGTAAATCACCGCACTTGAGGACCCGTGGAAATGAGGTGGCATACAATGAAGCGCATGAAATGGACGCAATATAGGAAGGGCTTCGGCGAGACTAGGCTAAGGCATAGCTGGAGAAGGGACGATGTAAGTAGCGAATAGTTGCCCTCGTGACACAAGTCATCGGGCGTAGCAGACTCTGTGCGCGCGCGTGTGTGTGTAGACTTGTCTGTTGCTGCAGAGCGCGTTGCTGGTGCTCTCCTGGGCTATTTCCAGCCGGACCTATAATACAGATAGCCAGCATAGCCGGTTCGGCAGCTGGCTTGAACTCCCCACGCTACATGGCGCGCTGGGGGATGTGTGTATGCCAACGCCCTCGTTCAAGTATAGGCTTCCCGATGGCCCCGAAGTTCAAACTCGGAATTTCGACTCTCCATTGCGGTGCTAACGTGTCTAAGAAGCAGGTTAACTTGAGCACCGCTTAGTTAGGATTCAGAGCTGCCCGAGTTATCCTCACGGTTACCCGGTAAATCTCAAATCATCAATGGACCCGAACAGCCATGTTTCCAGCTCCGCAAGAGCATCAAGATCATTATCTTTCTCGGCACGAGTCACAGCTTCATTGTGCCATTCACGGGTCCGCTTGGTATGTTGCAACGACTCTCCCACGCGACATAAACCACCAAAATCAACAATAATAGGCGATTCGTTCTGACCTAGCATAATATTCGCAGGCGTTATATCATTATGAACAAAGCCCGGAGAGTGTAAGTGCTTAAGAGCGATCCGCAGAGACTCAAGCCAGTGCTTCATGTAGTCCTTAACCAACGGCCGTCCACTAACGATGAAGTGTTTTTTGGATAGTCGTTGTGGATTGACTCTCTCAAGAAGCGTTTCTTCATACTTCTTAAAGAAAAGACCTACGGCTCTTCCTTGCACACCTAAACAGCCGCAGTATACTGCAAAGTTAGGATGCGGATTTCGCTTAACAATTTCACACATCTCGATTTCGTGTTCAATCCGTGCTTCTAACTCAGAATCCAGGTAATCCTCAAGGCTCGGCTTTTTTAGGTAGCCGTCACTTCCTGGTGGTGCTATCGTCCAGTGAGGCTGCAGTGCTGGGCCTCTATCCTTTATTGGTATAATTTTGACGTCTTCGAGTTGACAGAATTCGTCTGGTCGTCGCTTTCGGTCTTTCCATTTACCCATGTAATACTCGCCGTTTCGCTTGGCAATGACCTTGACGTAGATCTGGAACTTTCCATTGATCTTTTTGCCTGTCTCGTAAGACTCTGTGATCTCCATATTGGGCATTAAATTGAGTTCGACCCCTATATGGAATATCCACGCGCGTGTGATTTAATTAAAGATGAGGAAGAGATAGTAAGTATAGTAGGTAATAAGAGAGCATTGATAGGAGGGTAAGTGGGGACAATAAGATACAAGAATTACATTGAGAGACCTGCTCTATACTCTTTTAATTGTATTTTCGGTGGTAAGGCTAGTAACGGCAATTGCATATCCACTAGGCGAGGTGTGCGCCTACGAGAGTTTACACTAAGACATAAAATGCAGTTTTAGCTTTAGAGCTACGGCAGACTACCTAGGTACCTACATACAGTGCATCTTCAGTACTCTGTCCAATTCACTCTTCATCCTTCGCAAGGCAGTCACTAATCCCTAGAGGAGCATCCCTGCTATTTCTTCGGTGGCACATAATTGATCGAGTCTTCATCTTCACACGTGGATTCCCCACAGTCCCACGTCTTCTTTGGTGTTCCATTGGCTTGGGCGGAGTTCCAGTGACACCTGTCAACTAGGGCAGTGGGACTATGGATTCGCATCTATACTATTTGTAAATTCTCCAGACAGTAGGCTATTAATAACCCGAGGACAAACCTTGACGGCTTTGGATATTAGAGACAGCCAAGGGGGCGAAATGTGCGGCCGTCTCAGGAAGGGCCACGACGAATGTCTGCTACTGGTGAGTTTGAGGTGATAGCGGCTATGTTTAGATCCATGGTCATTGCTCCTGGCTCTTGGCTCTTGGCTCTTGACTCTTACAGCTGCAAAGACATTGATTGCTTCGATTAAGGCCCATTTGTGGCCAGTGAGGCGTGCCATTAACGTTTTGCCAGCAATTATCCGATACTACCAAGCCCTCCACTGGATCATAGCATTTCCGGCTGGTTCGTTGCTAACAACTTCTCCTGCGAATCAGTTCACTCAGAAGTATTCGTTGTAAATTTGGGGGGCCGGGCGGTTCAGCCAATATGGAGGGTCATACATACACATACACTAGCGGTTCCTTTTTTTTTTTTTTTTTTTTTTTTTTTTTTTTTTTTTTTTTTTTTTTTTTTTTTTTTTTTTTGTGTGTGTGAACATTAAGCTAAAGGCTTAAAAACAAAGAGATCTTCTAGATATATATATATATATATATATATATAGGAAGATAAAAATAAAAGCTCTTGGCTTAGCTTTATCAACGCCAAATGCAGTAAACCGAGTATGATTTTATAGATTAGTTACGTGCAACTACTACAGGAGTAAATATAGTACCAAAAAATGAAGGAAATATAAAGATGATTAAGAATAACACTACCAAACGCGAAGCATGAATGCCATTTTCCATATAAAAATGCTTCTCATCGTTTCGGATCTCTAGAAGCACCATAGAACTCGGGATATCATTGTTGGACGCTGACCGGCTGTTGGAAAAGAGATTCTGCTTCAGCATATCTTTTCTGTTAGAATAGAGCGGCAGCAAGCTGATGCGTGCTCACGAGAATGGCGAGACGATCTTCATCAAGCGCATCTCGTCTTATCTCCAGAACCTGCCGAAATAATGACTCTGCTTCCTCATGTCGTTCAAGTTCGTGAAGGATCAAGGCCAGGACCGGTTCATAACCATTCAGGGGGGGGGGGGGGGGGGGGGGGGGG